>CAUYQU010019914.1:0-80063 GCA_963574635.1 Cheracebus regulus
GGGGAAGGGAGGGAAAGGGAAGGGAGGGGAAGGGAGGGAAAGGGAAGGGAGGGGAAGGGAGGGAAAGGGAAGGGAGGGGAAGGGAGGGAAAGGGAAGGGAGGGGAAGGGAGGGAAAGGGAAGGGAGGGGAAGGGGAAGGGAGGGAGGAGAAGGGAAGGGAAGGGAAGGGGAAGAGAGGGAGAGAAGGGAGGGGAGCAGAGGAATCACAAAATAAGCTAACAGATTTGCACCCATATACATTGATAAATTATATTAAATATCAAAAGACCAAATGCTCCAGTTAAAAGACAAAGATTTGTGAAGATTAATTAAAGAGAAATGGCACAAAAAACTGAGAGCTCAGTTACACGGTTGGCACTTCATGTGGCTTAGAATCCTCCCAGCACAGCAGCTGGATTCCAAGAGGAAGTGGTCTAAAAAACAAAGTCCCAAGAACCCAAAAGCAAAAGCTACTGGAGTAGATAAAAGTTACATACAGAAATCACAGCATCACTCTGGCCTTATTCTATTGGTCAAAGCCATCACAGGTCCCACCCAGAATCAAAGCTGTAGAAACAGACTCTATGTCTTGCTGAAGGAGTGGTGAATCCCACTGCATAAGAGCGGGTGTGATGGAAGATACTGTTGAAGCCATCTTTGGAAGATACATTCTGCCATAGCTAGTTTCTTCTTGTCTTCACGCCTGCATTTAAATGTCTCAGGCCTTTCCTCGTCCACTGTTGGAAACAGATGTTGAGTGCCATGAAGATAAACCAGCACTGAGACAAACGATCTCTCAGCAAAGCGAAGTTTACTTCCTGCACTGCAGAAAGGGTATCCTTGCTAGCCATCTTGCCACTAGAGTACAAAGAAAAGCAGACATATTCATCCCTTAAGCATTTGGGCTTGTCATTACTGCTGTGTCTGAGCTCCATTGGCTGGAGCCAGACCTCACGATCTAAACTAAAACCTGATTGGCTAGCAACTTAAAACTTTTTTAAACAGGTAAGGGGCATAGGCTGTGAGCTGGGACATGCCCGTGAGCACATCCAGCACAGGTATCTTGGTTAAAGTACAAGGACATAGAATACAGTTTTTTGTGTGTGTTTTGTTTTCTTCTCATCTGGTAGGCAAAGGTAAGGACATAGAGTGTGCTATGTGCCTGTAAGCGTGGCATGTTTAACAACTACATAGGATAGGGCTTAACAAAGAGTTATTAACACACTTAGGATTTATACTTTAACAAGAAAGGAAACTTTGAAGAGGAACTTTTACTTCCCACATCCACCCTATCAAGGGTAGTCACCATGTGGTGTCACTTTATTTTCATTTTTGTCATAGCACTTATCACCTGGCATTATATGATGTCATTGTGTAATATTTGCCTTCCTGCAGCGGAACCTAAGCTCCTTGAGAGGAGGGACTCCGTCTTGCTCAATGCTATGTTGCTCCCTCCTCATGAGGGCAGGGCACATGGTAGGTACTCAGAGACTTACCGAATTACTAAATGAAGTTTCTGGGGGAAAGGTTGGCACTTGGCAGCCAGGAAGCTCTTTTGAACATACAGAGACGAATCTTGCGAGAATCGGCTATTGCGCACATCAGTGAGTTCCCTGTTACTGGAAGGGTTCATCCAAGGACAGGATGGGCTGCCTCCAGGGGTGCCAGCAAAAGAACTTGGACTCAGAGGGAGAGGCTGGTCCTTCCCCATGCTGGACCTCAGCCTCTCGTCTCTCCTTTGGCTCCTCTTAAAGTCAACCTGATCCCTCTGGTCCTCGGGGGATAATGAGCCAGGATTTATGGCTCCACCTCCATCCCTAACCTTATCACTGTCCATTCAACCTCCCACAGGCTCTGCTTTCAGAGAAAACCCACAACGGTTATTTCTCTTCCCTTTCCCCTAACCCTGCCCCACAGGCTTATCTTCCTATTTCAAGTTTTCTGGCAGAGAGCACAGCTCGGCATGTGGTGGGCACTGGGCTGGAGGCCTCTCCACACACACCGACTTGAGGGGGGTCACTCTGTTAGAAGCCTCCAAAGGCACCGTATGGCCTAGAGGATGTTTTCTCCATACCACAGCCCCTCTGATGAAAGCAAATCCTTCCTTGAACACACCGCCACCATACACTCAGCATCTGCGGCGTGCCTGGCTTTGTGTTCTGGGCTTCGCCTGTTTGACTTCACTGAATTCTCCATAAATCCCCAGGAGAGAGGGGCTATTACTGACTCCCAGGTCACATGGCATGGAGACTTGGGACTGGAACATTCTGTGTTCGGACCACACATTTGTGAAACACTGTGTGACCTGGTTTAGTTTGGTTTGGTTTTGGTTTTATAACTCTACCTTCCAAACGAAACTGTGCCTGATCCCCTAATGGCGCCGCACAGGGTAGCAGAGCCGCTGTCGGTGGAGCGGGGAGCAGGGGGTTCAGGAGCTCTGCCTCAATTCTCCCACCTTCTTCCTCGAAGCAACGGCCCCAAACCACCAAAGCACCATCTCCATCCTGCTCCCCATGGTGGAGCCAAGGAGGCAGAGCGGATGATCAGGCAGACCCTGGGGTCAGAGAGCCCTGTGCTTTCCAGCTGCACACCCCGGGTCTCAGTTTCCTCCTGCAGCCATGGGGCTGGTGGGCACGCCTACTTTGAGAGGGTTACCATGAGGATGAAACCAGACGGCAATGGCAGGGCCGTGTCACCCAGGAGGTGCGCCTTGCATGTGGGCCTGGTTTCTCAGCAGTCTCTGGGGTTTAAGGGAGCTCCTCAGCACCCCTAAACCTGTGGACTCCACACAGCAGGCCCAGGGCCAGGAGCTGAGTAGTTGAGGGAGCACTGACCCCTGCCAGGGCCACCGGCCGATCAGTTGTGCCGGCTCTACCCGCAGCTGGTGCATCGAGGGCAGATGCAGGGAGGCAAGCCGCTAATAAATCTGTCAGTTTCCAGAATGTCTCCCCCACCCCACACAACAGAATGCCCCTGCCCTGACAGGCGCCACAGGGGGGCTGAGGCCCAGCTGGCAGCAGACCCGAACGTTGGCTGAACCACTGGGTAACTCTGTCATGAAAGGTCCCCCACGCTGGAGGCATTAACCTTTTTGCCCACCTGGAAGTCTTGGCTCTGGGGTGAACCCTTCCCTTTCCAGCCCAGTCCCAAGGGCTCAGCTGGTGGCAGAAGAGCTGCATTGATTACCCATTGCTGCCGAACTAATAACCCAAAAACGTAGCAGCTGGAACTAATAGAGGTTTCTCCGTTTCTGTGGCTTTGCTGGGTGGTTCTGACTCAAGGGTTTTCATGAGGCTGCCATCAAAGTGTTGGGCTTGGTGATGGGCATCTTTAGGCTCGGCTGGGGGAGGATCAAATTCCTAACTCACTCACTACCTGTGGGCAGGCCTAGAAGATCCATCCCCAAGATCATCTGTATGAGTTCAGGGTTACAGTGAGCTATGATTGTGCCACTGTAGCCTGGATGACAGAGTGAGAAGAAAAAAAAGAAAGGAAAGGAAAGAAAAGGAGAGGAGGGGAAAGAGAAAGAAAGAAGAGAAGAGAGAGAAAAAGAGATAGAGAGGAAGGAAGGAGGGAGGGAGGGAAGGAAGGAAAGAAGGAAGGAAGGAAGGAAGGAGAAACATCTATTGAATTGAAAAGAAATTTAAGTCCTTGTGCAGATGACAAAATTGCAGCTTTGAAACATAAATCTGTTAGAATCACAGAACTCCAGGACTCAAAGGGGACTCAGAAACCATCCAGCCAAACTTATTCTTTCATTTTCAGAAGAGGAAACTGAGGCCCAGAGACAGGAAGGACGACTCAGGCCACAGTCAGTGAGGACAGAGCTGAGAAGCCAGGCCTCTGGGGTGACCCTCACCTGCTGTTTTCCATTAGTCACATCGCCCCATCTGCCTTCTGTCACCACTTAACCTTTGCCACTGGCATTTGACACATGCTAATAGGTTAGTCCATTAGCCATTGGCACAAAGGCTGGAAGTCACTGGGAAGCCTCCTTTCTGGTAAGTTATTTGCTCAGTTTTGGAAATACCTAAAGATGCACAATCAGTCTAGAAAATACATCAGGTGCTATGGCTCAAGCCGATAATCTCAACACTTTGAGAGGCCGAGGCAGGAAAATTGCTTGAGGGCAAGAATTTGAGACCAGCCTGGGCAACATAGGAAGACCCTATGTCTACAAAAACATTAGAAAATTAGCTGGGCATGATGGTGCACACCTGTAGTCCCAGCTACTCAGGAAGCCAAGGCCAGAGGATTGCTTGAGCCCAGGAGTTGGTGGTTACAATGGGCTATAATCACACCACTGCACTCTAGCCTGGGCTAGAGTGAGACCCTGTCTCTTAAATTAAAAAAAAAAAAAAAAAAAAAGAAGGAAGGAAAGAAAACAATCATTCACCCCAAATCCACAGCCAGCTCTGCCTTGGAAAACGCTCCACTTTGGGTTTTTTCCAGGTGGAAGCCTAGGCTGGTGGAGCTGGCAGGGGCCAGAGACACTCTAGGCTAACTCCAGAAGGGGTCACCGAGGCCAGAGAGAGACAGAGACGTTCCTGAGGTCACACAGGTCATCCCTCAGTGGCAGGGCTGTAACCAGAACCAAGGCCCCTTCACCCTCAGGCCAGTGTCTCCACACAAGGCTGCAGGTGGCAAGCCAGGATGAACTTGAAGAAAGCTGCAGGCTCCGACTCAAGGCTAACAGATTCTTCTCAGAACAAGGGGTTCTTACTGAGACCTGGGCAGCTATGCAGACTCCTGCTCTAGATACTCAGCAGAGAGAAACTCTATTTGCAACAGTGGCAAACTGGACCGGGTGCAGTGGCTCACACCTGTAATCCCAGCACTTTGGGAGGCCGAGGCAAGAGGATCACAAGGTCAGGAGTTAGAGACCAGCCTGGCCAACATAGCAAAACCCCGTCTCTACTAGAAATACAAAAATTAGCCAGGCATGGTGGTGGGTGCCTGTAATCCCAGCTACTCGGGAGGCTGAGGACCGAGAATCGTGTGAACCCAGGAGGTGGAGGTTGCAGTGAGCCGAGATTGTGCCACTGCACTCCAGCCTGGGCGACAAGAGCAAGACTCTGTCTCAAAAAAAAAAAGTAGCCAACTGATGTTCCAAAAAGATCCAAATTAGTTTCCAACACTTAAATTTGAGAGATTCTTACATACAAACCTAGGTTTCCAGCTTCCTGTTAGAAAAATCGGACAATCTGGCGGTGCAATCCAGCATGCCAACACCTGGCTGAACAGGGCAGTGGTGGTCCGCGGAGGCAGGCACACCACCTGTCTCTCTTGTCCAAGCGGGCCAAATTCTCTCTTCCTCACTGCCTTCTCAGCCTTTGCAGGCATCGGAATTTGCAGCCCCTCCTCTCCTTGAGTTTGCAGAATCCCCTCTATAACGTACTTCCCAGATAAGTGGCTGCACAGGCTTCACTTGCTGCCTCCAGGGACCAGGAGTTCACACCCAGTCTGTTCCATTGCCGGCCACGTAGACGGTGGTGGGGAGAGCTTGACTGGAACCACGGCGTATCTGAAACTGTGTCTAACAGGTCATGCTATAATGTAATCCCAGAGCCTAATAAATTTTATTGCCTCATAAGCAGAACTCTCCGTGCTTGTTTTGGCTGAGGAGACAAGAAAACTACCACTAAGAATGACTTTACAGACTTCCAGGCCATTCAGATGAAGTCCAGGATAGCACTGTGCTCCGGGTAAACTAGGGGCCAGGTCTGGATGGCCTTTTTGAGGTTTCAAAGGCAATCATGGCAAATATCAAAAGAGGGTCTGGAGGTCCTACCTACTTTGGGTTCTTAAGAAATGACAGCTCTCAGATAAATTGCTTTTCCATGACGTGCCAGGCAGAACTGACTCCTGACCTTGCCAGGAGCTGTCATCACCATTCCTGTGTCAAAATCTATGGGAGGAAGCAGGGAGAGTCTCATAGCGATGTCAGGCCACTGAGCACTTCATCAGGAGGTGGCCTGGGAGATCTGAGCAGACACTCTTTATAAAGTTCTTGGCAAGCTTCAAAGTTTGGAAGTTAAAATAGCAATGGCTTTGTTCCTAGCACACTTATCAGCAGTCCAATCTCAAAGCCAACAGAAATGTTAGTCTGGACTGCTGGATCTGGAAGGGGTCCTGTATGCTTCATCTCATCCCATCTGCACTTTAACCAAGAAGCTCCTTACAGCACCGCAGCCGAGAAGGGTCAGCCAGCCTCGGTGGGGGCAAGGCGTCTTCATGGTCACGGGGCTGAAGCCCTCCCCACTGGGACATCCGCCTCTTGCCCCAGCTTTATCCTCAAGGTGAGAACCATTTTTACGGCCTATCTTCACCCACAGCCATCGAGCTCCACCGTTCCTGCTTTTTCTTCCCTCAGAGGCTAAACTCTTCCCCATACCCACTTCTTCCTGAAAGGACTGGGCTTTGAGGCCTGGCCACCCTCCTGCAATTGGCCAGGGTCCTTTTCCAGCATCTTCTTACAACAGCTGTGACCTTAAAAGGACACATATTCATATTCCAGGACCTCCAGATTGGGTTCAGATGTGCCCCGTCTCAGGCTCTCACTCTCTGAGTTTGCACAGATTATTCTGTGTCAGCAAACAACTTGTATTGATTTGGCAGACATGTAGCTTGTTACTTGGACAAGAGCAGTTCATGAAGTCCCCATAACCTTATGAGACAGAGCCTATGATTGTCCTTCCCAGTGTGCAGATGATGAAACCAAGACACAGGGAAGTGAAATTACTTGGCCAAAGAGCAGGTTAGTTCATGAGTTTCAGACTCGAACTCGGACCGCTGGGGTCTGGAGCTGCTGCCTGCAAGCATCCCAGTGCTGCCTCTCACTGCAGGGCTTCACGTTAAACATGGGGAGGAGGCATCCAGGGAGATCTGGAAATACTTAAGCCTTCCTGATACATCAGCCTCATGCCAAGAAGTGATTTGTCCCAAGTCACCCAGTTCGGCAGTGATGGAGTTAGGACTTCAACCGGGTTCCAAATTCGGAGCTCTTTGCTCAAGACAAGAGCATGTGAGTGGACTAATCTGATTTAATTGAAGTAGAAACAAATCCTCCAGGGTAGCGATGTCACAGCCATCCTATCCAGGGAAGTAGAATGCATGGAACCTGGGATGCAGATCTGACAGGCCACAACGACACAGTGGGCCCCGGGGCCAAGGAGAGGAGAACTGCCCAACCTAAGCATCTGAGAGTTTGAAAGAGCACATGTTAGGAAATACACAGAAACCTCATTAATTCAGAGCCCAATCATTCAGAAGCCATCACGGGCTCTGCTGGGCTGAAGTGCATATCACATCAATCTGGAGATGGGCAAACTCTCTCTTGTAAGGGGGCAGATAGTAAAGTTGGGAAAGATAGTAAAGTTGGGAAAGGCAGACACAGCCTGCTGGCCCTTGTGTGGTTGCGTAAGAGCGTGCCCATGCTGGGTATATCACCTCTCCTGGAAATGTCTTTTCCTGTTCTGTGATTGATGTGTACTACAATCATATGTGTACTTCTTTTTTTTTTTTTTTCAGACAGTCTTGATCTGTCACCCAGGCTGGAGTGCAATGGCACAATCTCGGCTCGCTGCAACCTCCATCTCCTGGGTTCAAGCGATTCTCCTGCCTCAGCCTCCTAAGTAGCCAGGATTACAGGCACCCACCACCACACCTGGCTGATTTTTGTATTTTTAGTAGAGATGGGGTTTCACCATCTTGGCTGGGTTGGTCTCAAACTCCTGACCTCAAGTGATGTGCCCGCCTCAGCCTCCCAAAGTGCTGGGATTACAGCAGGTACCTGCCACCATGCTGGCTCACTTTTTCTTTTTATTTTTTTTAAGTAGAGACAGGGTTTCACCCCAGGCTGGTCTCAACCTCCTGACCTCAGGTAATCTGCTCATCTTGGCCTCCCAAAGTTCTGGGATTACAGGCATGAGCCACCACGCTTGGCCGATGTGTACTTCTGTAGTCTGCTTAGACACGGGTTTCACATGACAGCTGACCAGCCCATTGCTATATGAGTTCCTGGCAGAGAGGGAACAGAGTCCCTCACCTGCAGCACAAAAGGAGGGCTGCAAAAGTGCAATAGTGAGCACTGACTCCCGAGAGAGAAGTGCTGGCCATGGGGGACTGAGGCTCACTACTGAGGCTGATCTTGCTGTGTCTCTTCACCAGGTGAATAAAGCATTGTGCCATCCAGTGCCTGTGCAAGTGGCTTTCTTGGAATTCCATCACCTGCAAACCACGCGGTGGGCTGACATTCCCAGACTGCCGCTCCTGCCAGCAGGCATCAGTATGCTGTGCTCTCACCTGCGCAGTGGGTCTACTTCCCCTGGAGGTGGGAACAGCTGTCACGTGCTCAAAATATTTTAGAGGTTGTGGGCCACCAGCCCGCCTTTGTCTCAAACACAGCTCTGCCGTTGCATGGCAAAAGTAGCCACGAACAACACAGAAACAGATAGGTGGGGCTGTGTTCTAGGGAAACTTTATTTACAAGAACAGGCCGAGTGGAGTTTGCTGACTCGTGCACTAGTTATGGGAAAGGCACATCACCAGAAACAAGCCAGGCTCTCCCAGACTGCCAAACCTATTTACAAGAACTTCTCAGGCCAGGTGCAGTGGCTCACACTTGTAATCCCAGCACTTTGGGAGGCGGAGGTGGGAGGACTGCTGGAGGCCAGGAGTTCAAGACCAGCCTGGACAACATAGTGAAAGCCTATCTCTACAAAAGAAAAATTATAAATTAGCCAGGCGTGGTGGCTTGAGCCTACAAGTTCAAGACTGCTGTGAGCTATGATTGTGCCACTGCACTCCAGCCTGGGTGGCACGGTGAGATCCTGTCTCAAGAAAATAATAAATAAGGCTGGGTGGGGTGGCTCAGGCCTGTAATCCCAGCACTTTGGGAGGCCGAGGCAGGTGGATCATGAGGTCAGCAGTTCGAGACCAGCATGGCCAATATGGTAAAACCCTGTCTCTACTAAAAATACAAAAATTAGCCGGGCATGGTGGCACATGCCTGTATCCCAGCTACTGGAGAGGCTGAGGCAGGAGAATCACTTGAACCTGGGAGGCAGAGGTTGTAGCGAGCCGAGATTGTGCCACCACACTCCAGCCTGGGTGACAGAGTAAGACTCTGTCTCAAAAATAATAATAAAGAACTTTTCAAACACATAAGCAGAACCCATTTGCCCACAATTGATAAGCAATCCTTAGTGACTCATTAAATTAATTAATTAATTTTGTCTTGAGACGGAGTTTCACTCTTGTTGCCCAGGCTGGAGTGCAGTGGTGTGATCTCAGCTCACTGCAACCTCCACCTCCCAGGTTCAAGGGATTCTCCTGGCTCAGCTTCTCGAGTAGCTGGGACTACAGGCGAGTGCCACCACACTCGGCTAATTTTTGTATTTTTTAGTAGAGATGAGGTTTCACTCTGTTGGCCAGGCTGGTCTCAAACTCCTGACCTCAGGTGATCCACCTGCCTCAGCCTCCCAAAGTGCTGGGAATACAGGCGTGAGCCACCCCACCTGGCCTTTTTGGCATCTTAATAACAATGTAGATAATAATAATAATCCACAAACATGGGATGTCTTGCTCTTTATTAGGTCTTCTTTTCTTTCAACAATGTTTGTTATTTTCAGAGTATGACTTTTGCATATCTATTGTTGAATTTATTCATAATTATTTTATTGTTCCTGATGCTGTGGAAAATGAAATCATCTTAATTCTATTTTTCCTTTTTTTCTGTTTTTGGATAGTTCATTGCTAGTGTTTAGAAATACGATGAATTTTTTTGTATGTTGGTCTTTTATCCTGCCACCTTGCTGAACTTATTAGTTCTAGAAATTTTTTAGTGTATTATTTAGGATTTGCTGTATACAAGATGATGTCACCTGTGAATATCAACAGTTTTACTTCTTTCTTTCCAGTCTGAATGTCTTTTATTTCATTTTCCTGCCTGATTGCCCTCATCAGAACATCCAGTACAATGTTGAATAGAAATGGAGAGAAGACATCTTTGTCTTGTTCCTGATTTTTTTTTCCTTTTTTTAGTTTTTAGGAGACAGGGTCTCATTTATGCTGCCTAGGCTGGTGTCAAACTCTAGGCCTCAAGCAGTCTTCCCACCTCAGCCTCTCAAAGCACTGGGATTACAGATATCAGCCACTGTGCCTGGCCTGTGCCTGATCTTAGCAGGGAAATTTTGTAGTTTTTCATCATTAAGTATGTTGTTAGCTGTGAGTAGTCCATAGATGATATTTATCAGGTTGGAACAATTCTCTTCTATTCCTAGTTTGCCTCCCACAAATTGTGATATGTTGTGTTTTAATTTTCATTCCGTTCAAAATACATTCTGATTTCCCTTTTATTTTTTATCCATATTTTGTTTGGAAGCATGTTACTTAGTTTCCAAATATTTGGGGATTTTCTGGGGATCTTTTCAGTACTGATTTTAATTTTAATTTCACTGTGGTCAGCAAATGTACTTTCTACGACTTGAATCCATTTAAAATTTTTTAAAATAAAAATTCAGTCAGCTTGCTAGAGAACTTTTTTTTTTTAAGTCTCATGAGATCTGATAGAGAACTTTTGAATTTATTGTTTTATGGCCTAGAATGTGGCTAATATTGGTAAATCTTACTTGTACACTTGAGAAGAATTTGTATTTTGCTGTTGTTAGGATGAATGCTCTAGAAATGTCAATCAGGTTAAGGTTAATGGTGTTGTACAAGTCTACTATCCTCCTAACCTTGTGCCTACTTATTGGTGTTGGTCTGCTCAGGCTGCTGTAACAAATACCATAGACAGGATGGCATAAACAATAAACATTTATTTTTCACAGTTATGGAGGCTGGAATTCTGAGAGCAGAGTGTTAACATGGTTGGGTTGTGATGTGAGCCCACTTCATGGCTTGTAGACAAGCCACCTTTCTGTGTCCTCACAGGATAAGGACAGAGAGAGAGGGAGCAAATTCTCTTGTGTTTCTTCTTATAAGGGCAGTAATCCCATGATGAGGGCTTCACCCTCATTATGTCATTCCTCCCAAAGATCCCATCTCCAAATACCACCATATTGAGGATTCGGGTTTCAACATATAATTTTTGGAAAGGAGGGAGGACACATTTAGTCCGTATCATTATTCTATCAATTATTGAGAGAAGGGTATTGAAATATCCACTATAATTGTATATTTGTCCATTTTCTTTGTGGTTTCATCAGTTTTCCATTATATATTTTAAAGCTGTTATTAAATGCATAAGTGTTTAAGATTATCGTGACCCCTTAATTAACCCCTTTATTATTGTGCAATGACCTCCTCTATCCCTGATAGTATTCTTTTCTCTGAAATCTAGTTTGCCTGATATTATTATTCAGCTTTCCTTTTGTCTAGTGTAGGTATGATATATCTTTTTATCCATTTACTTTTAAACTATTTGTGTCTTTAAAGTTTGTTTCTTGTAGGCAACATACTTGGCTTACCTTTTTAAAATATCCAATCTATCTACCTTTGCCTTTTAATTGAGCTATTTAGACCATTTACATTTAATGTAATTACTGGTATGATTAGGTTTTAGTCTATCATCTTGTTATGTATTTTCTATTTGTCTCCTCTGTTCTCTGCTCATTTTCATTTTTCCTGTCATCTTTTGGAATAACCAAATAATTTTTACAATTTCATTGCATCTTCTTTGTTGGCTCCTTAGTTATAACTCTTCATTTTGTTATTTTAGTGGTTGTTTTACACATTTTAGTGTACTTGTTACTTTATCACATTCTACCTTCCACACTTAACAAATCTTATGGCTTTTGTCAGCTAATTCAATCATCTGTGTCGTTCTGGATCTATTGATTTATTTTTCTCCTAGCTCCGGGCCATAATTTTCTACCTTTCTGCATGCCTTGTGATTTCTTTTTCCTGTTGGATGATAAACAGTGAATTTTACATTGTTGTATTTAAAGAAATACAACAAAACCTAGAGTGCTAGGTTTAAACAGGGTTAGGCTTTGTTCTGCCATGCAGTTAAGTTACCTGTGATCTATTAAAGGTCTACTATTACGCTATTTTTTTATGGCAAGCTGTGAGCAGCATTACTCTCGGGAAAATTTAGCCCTACTACAAAAGCACAATCTTTTTGAGGATTCTATCAATGCTGCGTGTATTACAAGGTCTCTCTACTCTAGTTAGTATAAACCTCAACTATTCCCAGACTTGTTTGAGCTCTGGGAATTATCTGGTCTATTGCTTTCTGTTTGTTCTTTCTGTTTGATCTCATGGTGTTTCATCCCACACATGTACTGACTGGAACTCACTTAAGGGTCAGGGGACCCTCTGCAGAGCTCCCGAGCTCTGTCTCTGTTCAGATACTTCCTGTTATTTTTCCCTGCAAGGTCTAGCCACCTCAACTCTGACTTCTAGCCTTCCTGAACTCTGATTTCTATCTTCTCAATTCAGTCATACAGTGGATCTGTGGTTCCCTATCTTTGTGCTGTATACTGGAAGTGCCCTGAATAAGATAGGCCAATCATAGCCTTCTGTTTGTTTTCCTTCTCTCAGGGATTTACAGTTCTGTGTTTCTTATTGTCCAATGTCTGCAATACTTGTTTTATGTATTTTGTCTGCTTTTATAATTGTTTATGGTAGAGGGCAATTTCCATAGCATTTAATCCTTCATAGGTAAGAATGAAAGTCTCTAACTTAAATAATAGATGATGACTTTATTAAAGATTGGTAGAGACTTTTAAGAAAATTGTGTTTGGCTGGACATGGTGGTGCACACTTGCGGTCCCAGCTACACAGGAGGCTGAGGTGGGAGGATCACTTGAGCCCAGGGATTCTGGGCTGTAGTGTGCTATGCTGTTTAGGTGCCTGCAGTAAGTTGGCATCAATATGGCAAACTCTTGGGAGCAGGGGACAATCAGGTTGCCTAAGGAGGAGTGAACTGCCCAGGTCAGAAATGGAGCAGATCAAAACTCTCATGCTGATTAGTAGTGGGATTGTACAAATGAACTCATAATGGATGATCAAAGATCTAAATGTAAGAGCTAAAAGTATAAAATCCTAGGACTAAATCTTCATAATCTTGGATGTGGCAGTGTTTACTTAGATATGACCCCAGAACAAGCAAAACAAAAAATAAATTGGAATTCATCAAAATTAAAACCTTATGTATGTCAAAGGACACTATCAAGAGAATGAAAAGACAACACACAGGGTGGGAGAAAATCTTTGAAAATCATGTATCTGATTAAGGGTCTAGTATCCAGAATATTTAAAGAACGTTTACAACTCAACAACAGAAACAACAACTCAATTCAAAAACAGGCAGAGGACTTGAATAGACATTTCTCCAAAGAAGATATTCAAATGGCCAACAAGCCATTTGGCCATGTTGTCATGGCCAACATGACAAGATGCTCAATGCCATTGGAAAAATGCAAATCAAAACCACTTCATGCCACCTCATGCCTAATAGGTTGGCTATTGTTACGGCTTCAGTTGTGTTTCCTGCCCTCTCAAAATATATTGAAGTCCTAACTCCCAGCATCGGTAAATGTGACCTTATTTGGAAATAGGGTCTTTGCAGATTTAATCAAGTTAAGATGAGGTTATTAAGGTGGTCGTTAATCCAATATGACTGGTGTCCTTAAAAGAAGAAAAATCTGGACATAGACACTTAAGGGAGATGGCCATGTAGGAAGACGGAGGCAGAGGTTATAGTTATGTTACCACAAACCAAGAAATGCTTGGAGCTACCAGGATCTGAAAAAGGCAAGAAAATATCCTCTTCTAGAGGTTTCAGGGGAAGCGTGGCCCTGCAAACACCTTGATTCTGGATTTCTGGTTTCCAGAACTGTGAGACAGTGAACTTCTCTCGTTTTAAACTACCCAGTTGGTGGTATTTTTTAATCGAACCCTTGAACACTAATACAGCTATAATTTTTTAAATGAAAATAAGTTCTGGAAAGTGTAGTGTTTTATTTTATTTTATTTTACATGTCAACTTGGCTGGGCCATGGAGCACATATAGTTGGTCAAATATTATTCTGGATGTTTCTGTGAAGACATTTTGGGAATGAGATTAACATTTAACTTGCTAAATCTAGAGTAAAGCAAATTATCCTCCCTAATCTGAGTGGGCCTCAGCCAATTAGCTGAAGGCTTTAATAGAACAAAGCCTGACCTCCCCCTAAGCAGGAAGGAATTTTGCCAGCAGTTTGCCTTTGAACTGCAACTCTTGCCTAGGTCTCCAGCTGCCAGATGACCCCAACCGACTTGGGATTTGCCAAACCTCCACAATTGTGTGAGCCAATTCCTTAAAATACTTTTTCTCTTTTCTCTATGTATGTTTTTCTGGAGAACCCTGACTAATACAGGGAGGATGTGCAGAAACTGGAAGGCTCATACATCATTGGTGGAAATGTAAAATGGCGCGGCCAGTCTGGAAAAACATTTGGTGGTTCCTCAATAAGCTAAATGTAGAATTACCACGTGACCCTGCAATGGCACTCTTAGGTATATACCCAACAGAACTGAAGAAGGGTGTTCAACCCAAAACTTGTATGTGAATGTTTTCAGCAGCCTGACTGGTTATAGAGAAGAGGTAGAAGCAACCCAATTGTGCATCAACTAATGGATAAATAAAATGTGGCATATCCATACAATAGAATATTATTCAACCATAGCAAGGAATGACATTCTAATATATGCTACAACATAGATGAACCAAGCTTAAAAACATTATGCTAAATGCAAGCAGCCAGGCGCAAAAGGTCATATATTGTGTGATTCCACTTAGATTAAATATCCAAACAGGCAATTTCATAGGGATAGAAAGCAGATTAGTTGCCAGGCCCTGGGAGTAGGGGATAACGGGAGTGACTGCTTACTGTGTACAGGGTTTCCTGTTGTGGGGGGATGAGAATGTTCTGGAACTACACCGTGGTGACGGTTGCACAATGTCACAGATGTGCTAAACGCCACTGAATTGTATACTTTAAAACAGTAATTTTTTTTTTTTTTTTTTTGGAGATGGAGTCTTGCTCTGTCACACAGGCTGGAGTGCAATGGCACAGTCTTGGCTCACTGCAACCTCCGCCTACCATGTTCAGTTCTCCTGCCTCAGCCTTCCAAGTAGCTGGAACTACAGATGCACATCACCACACCCAGCTAATTTTTATATTTTTAGTAGAGGTGGGGGTTTCACCATGTTGGCCAGGCTGGTCTTGAACTCCTGACCTCAGGTGATCCAGCTGCCTCGGCCTCCCAGACTGCTGGGATTACAGGCATGAGCCACCATGCCAGCTCAAATAGTAAATTTATGTTATATGTATTTTACCACTTTTGAAAGACACATTCACATATATATAGGATTATGAATTCACAAATTAATGAACAAACTGAGGTTGTGGAAATTAACTTTTTAGGTAACAAAAATGGAAAGGTCCTAAAATGAATCATGTGTGTAACCACCACAGTCCACAAGCAGGATTAGGAAACTGCAATCATAAAGCAACTTTGTCTCTAGTGGCCCTTGAAATCCAATGTATGGGGCTAATGTATCCTCTAACTCTCAAAGAAAAACCCAGGTCTCCATAACTTCTCTAGTCATTTTTATTTTAAAAAATTCCTGGCCAGGCACGGTGGCTCAGGCTTGTAATCCCAGCACTTTAAGAGGCTGAGGCAGGCGGATCACAAGGTCAGGAGTTCAAGTCCAGCCCGACCAACATGGTGAAACCCCGTCTCTACTAAAAATACAAAAATTAGCCAAACACGGTGGCGTGCACCTGTAATCCCAGCTACACCAGAGGCTGGGTGAGGGAGAATTGCTTGAACCAGGGAGGCAGAGGTTGCAGAGAGCCAAGATCGTGCATCACGCCACTGCACTCCAGCCTAGGTGACAGAGCGACACACCATATCGAAAAAAAAAAAAAATTCCTGTAATCACACTTACAGTGCAGTCTCATTTCAGAGCTGTAAATGTGCAGTTCCATGTTACAATCAAAATAGCCTATCATGTGAAGGTGACTTCTCTGGGTCTACTGGGGGCGGAAGGCCAGCAACAGGAAAGGGAGGCCTCCCTTGTTTACTGTTTTTGACCGGTGCAGGGACAGAGCAGTAGGAGTGAAGCAGCAAGAGACAGTCCTTACTTGCGGTGTGGTGGTGGTGACTGGGAGCTGCTGGGGAAAGGGTTAACGGCTTCCTTCCCCCACGGGCTCCTCAGAGGCTCCCTGGAGTGGCTCCTCCCCTCCCTTCCCCCAGTTTCCCATCCTCATCTCCCATCACTGAGGGTCTTTTGGGGTGAGGCTTTCTCTCTGGCTCTTTGCTCTCTACTCCTTCCTCAGCACAGCGAGTCTGAAGTTCACCGCCTTGAAAACCCTGGCCTCTTGCTTGGGCTGTGTCACCCCAGGATGCAGGCCAGTTCTACGTGCATCCTCTGCCCTGACGAACTCTAGGAGTGGAGGCTGCACCCAGCTTCTCCCTTGCTTCTTCATCAAACACTTGGCCAGCACCGGCATCTCATCCTTATTTTTCCACACAGGCGTCCATCTAATCCACCAGATCAGGGACACATACTAAGCTCCACGGAGGCCCTTTCCGCTAGCCTTGAGATAAAGTGTGTAAGTGATAGCCACTGCTCCCACTAGGGAGACGCCAAACACACCAATGGCTCTTTTCGAAGAATTCTCACCCCAAATCCTCTTCCTTTATCCCTTAACTCCTGACTCTTTCCATACCCTCAATGTGGGTGAGGGAGGTTGAGGAGGACAGGTTTTTGACCACTATCTTGTAAGTGCTGCAGATGGTCTAGGCGTGTGGTCTCTATTACTCGTTACAGCAAACAGCTATTTTAATCTTGTTACATGTGTTTATAAATACCTGCATTCGTTCATTTAACACAGTAACAGCCACCACTGAGCCCCTAATTTGTACCAAAGCACTAGGCCCT
The DNA here is from genome assembly GCA_963574635.1 of Cheracebus regulus. NCBI lineage: Eukaryota > Metazoa > Chordata > Mammalia > Primates > Pitheciidae > Cheracebus > Cheracebus regulus. The sequence continues at coordinate 16,919 of CAUYQU010019914.1, forward strand.
TTTTACAAACCTCTCATATTAACAGGTTTGTAACTGCTTTATTTCATAACTAAGAATTTGTATAGATAGCTGGTATTTTTAAATCTATGGAGGACATTATTCAGGTACTGAGTTTATTAAGATTCTCAGTAGGAAGAAACATTCTGAAAACCTAGTGACAGGACTTCAAATCTGGAAAGGACTTCAGAGGTTACGTAATCAACCCTACTCATTTCCTGAAAGCAGCAGCTGAGGTCCCCAAGGGCTGAGTGACTTGTCCAAGGTCATCACAGTGAGAGATGAGAAGGTATGAATTATCACACACCACAGCTGCCTCTTATTCACAAAAAAATACTAGATAAATGGTTTCCTGCTGCTAATTTTAATATTTATCAAACCAATGGTGGAAATGAATTTTTAATGCAAAATAACTGTTTCAGAGTCTAAAAATTGAACACACTGGGCTTTCAACACTACATAAAGCTGTATGAATCCCAACCTACTGTACAGGAGAATAATGGATTCTTAATTGAATCTGTGCCTCAGAGCGGAAGCATGATTTCTAAATGGAAAATCCTACAGAGGGGGCAGTGAGAGATGAGCTTTAGCCAGATGAATTATTCCAGGAGAAACTAAAAGAGGAAATCATACTAGCAAATGGCTTCTTCTTAAAGATCCCTATAAACCAGACACGAATTTTGTGCAATGAACTACTGTGTTTACTCCCATCTTCCCAGCTGTGCCGCTGTCTCCTGTGTCCTGATCTTTACAGACTGTGGTCTCCAGGGTTTCCTATGTGTACATAGCACAGTGGTGATACTATTCATTTCTCTAACAAATAGTATGCGAACCCAGGATAACCATCCAGAGTTCTCAGAGGCTTCAGTCCTGTATGCTTCTTAGGAAGCACAACAATCCTATGCTTTTGGGGCTTGCAGCAAACCCAGGAAGAAGAAAACTGAGGCTGGTTGTGGTGGCTCATGCCTGTCATCCTAGCACTTTGGGAGGTCAAGGTGGGAGGACTGCTTGAGCCCGAGAATTCGAGACCAGCCCAGATGACATAGTGAGACCCTAGCTCTAAAAAAGAAAATAAAAGAAAAAAATTGGCCAGGCAGCCAGGCGCGGTGGTTCACGCCTGTTATCCCAGCACTTTGGGAGGCTGAGGTGGGTCCATCACCTGAGGTTGGGAATTTAAGACCAGCCTGACCAACACGGAGAAACCCTATCTCTACTGAAAATACAAAATTAGCCGGGTATGGTGGCACACTCCCAGCTACTCGGGAGGCTGAGACAGGTGAATCACTTGAACCTGGGAGGCAGAGGTTGCAGTGAGCCGAGATCATGCCATTGCACTCCAGCCTGGGAAACAAGAGCCAAATTCTGTCTCAAAAAAAAAAAATTAATAAATAAAAATGGGCCAGGCATGGTGGTGGATGCCTAGAGTCCTAGCTACTTAGGAGGCTGAGGTAGGAGGATCACTTGAGCCCAGGAGTTTGAGGCTGCAGTGAGCTAAGGTTGCACCAGCCTGGGAAAAAGTTTGCATTTCAAAAAGAAGAAAAAAAGAAAAAGAAAACTGAGGCCCAGAGAGGAAAATACCTTGCCCAGGAAGGTCACACAGAGAGTTAATGGCTCTAATCACAAAGGGTAAGCATTCTGACAGATTCATGAACTCTTGGGTAGCTCCGTCTTGAGCTCTGAGGACCTCAAAGTCATTTTGTAGCCTGAAGTGCCAATTAAACCAGAAGAATCATGGACTTACTATTTATAGGCAGGAGTGAAGAAATTAACTAGACCATGAAACCTGGGGACACAAAGGAGATCTTGTCTCTTGAGATTCACATGTAACATTCAACTTCTATATTTTAAGGCAGAACCTGGGTAATGCAGTCTCAATTTTCCTAATACTGGACTTATTTGGGCTGCAGTCTTGACGAACCACACCTGTCTTACGGTTTTTGCACCATAAGACAAACAGATAACACCACTTCTTCTGGCAGATGCTGTCATTACCCAGTGGACAGGTTTATGATCCTTCCAAGCATATGACTTGCTTCAAAAAGACCTAAATCCAACCATTTTTTCTGTTATTTGGAGAGCTTTAGCCAGCAATACACAGTCAATAAGCTTTCACTGAATGTACAGGCGAAAAGGAGAAAGGAAAGCTATGACTGTTTTTAACAGAGATACCACTTGGGTTTGCGATTATCTCATGTTTTTCATCTTTTTATTGTTCAGAGTGGCTTTCTTCTTTACTGCCAAAATCAAATAGCTCTCAGGAGGCCTATGGTATGAACAAAGGTGCTAAAATCAAAGAACTTCCAAGTTTTAATCTGTCAGAGACTGGCTGTGAAGTATTGGGGAACAGTCATTTAGCCTCTCTCCATCAGTTCCCACTTCTGTACAGTGAGGGCAAAACTATGGCGGCACCTCTCATGGGTACTGTGTGCACTGGCTAATTAAAGCTAATTAAGGCCATGGAAAGAACCAGAAAATACTGTGTAAGTGCTGACTATTTATGTGCCACTAACAGTCACAAAAACTCCCAAGGGACAAGATTCTGTGCAGACAGCACATTCTCTATTGGTGATTACTAATCACCCACTGCTTACAAAGAAAAGCACTGTTTTCAGTAACAGGGTAGGTTAAAAAAAAAAAATCACACGATGTTGTTCAACAACACCATCTTTATTCAAAAATATATATCTATGAGACATTTCAGAATATACTGCTGCCGACAACGACAGCCTATACTTCTAAATAAAGTCCTAAATTAATATACAAATTTAAGCTTTGAAAATATTCTTTAAGAAAAACAAACAAAAAAGAAAAACAAGGGAAGATTGACATTTCTGAGGAATATGACCTAAAGGAAAGGTCCTTTGAGGCCTACAGATGCCCTAAGAAAGAAAAAACACAAAAACAAAAACCACCCACCCCACCCCACCCCACCCCACCAAGTCACTTCATACATACAAGGAGAAAGGTTCACTTAAATTAAACAAATGAAGTAAGCACACTTTGGGAAGATGCGGACAGCAGAATTAAGATTTAAAAAACAAAAGCCTTTCATCAAAACAAAAAACTAACTTCCTCACAGGAAGTTCACTAGCAACAGGTATTAAGAGGCCAACACATTCATTTACCTAATTGCTACAGTTTCATTTCTTACTTTTGCTGTAATAATTATGCACCAATTGATGGTCAAAGACTCAGTTGGATAAAACAGAGCAGTGAGCTAAATTCATTGTTATATTTTCATCTAGCTGATCAAGTATCTACCATACTCTTTTGGCTGGTTTGTGGCTGGTCAGATCTCACTTCCTTGGTGAAAGCATAGTGTCCAAGATGGGCCTGCTCCAAAACATGCTCATCTATAAAGCAGCACATCACTTGCGGGGGGCGGGGCGGGGGCGGGGGGAGAAGGTTGGGGGTGCAGCAGCAGCAAAGATTACAATTTATCTTGCCATTTTAGTGATGTCACCTACGGCCTCTGGAAGAAAGACCTTATAGACTCATTAACAGTGACGGAACAACAGGCAGTGACAATAAGCAAACAACACAGTCTGAATTCAAATCTGAATAACAGCTCAAACACTACCAGGTTCTACAAGAGTTAAACTGAGTATCTGCTATTACTTTTCACTGTTCTTACTTCACGACAAGCAGGAGAGCTTCTGGAAGGGAAGCCCGTTATGCTTGCTAAACATAGGTTACGTTTCGACATGTTTAACATGTAAAATTACACATAATTTTTGGTGATCCTGGAAAAAGCAACTCAAATTAATGGAGATTACAAAGCCCCCTCCACTGGACTCCTTTTTATAGTTTGAGTTTCAGCCTCTGGTCTATAACTCCTATTACAGTATTGGGGCAAATTGTTTTCTGCCCTTTCCAATGTCAAAAATAAGCCTGCCAAATTAGAATGACCTACAGTTGGCAGGCTGAACCTTTACTATAAGCAAGATAAAAATCGTCTCTAACTACATTATGTAGTCATGATGTCAGCTGGCATGATAATAGAATTAAAACCCCCAATTATTATCTCCGACTCCCCGCTTCCCCTGCAGAGACCAGCTATTCAATAACATCTGCCACAAGTACTCCCCGCTAAGTGGGACAAGGACGTGTGCAGGGGAGTGACCTGACAGACCTGCTCAGCATCCCGTTTGCAGTGATGTTAGAGTTTAGTCACGTACTGTGGACACGCACCCAGACAGCGGATTAAACGTTAGTGTGTACCCAACTCCCGGAAGAAAGGGTCCAAGTAACACCCAAGCAGAGCCCCAATGCAGCACACCTGGGTAAGGGGCCTTCATCTTTTGGGCCCACCAGTGCCTGCCACCCCTAACAACTGCCTTCGCACCCACCAGGGGTCAAGGCACCCTGTTTTTCGGAACGTGCTCTGACAGTGGAGAACTGCAGCATGAGAAGGTTGTATTTAGGAACTTGAAGAAAATAAATTACTTTTAATTCATGCTTGTGATCCTTGTTTTTCTGTCTCTGAACTGTACCTTTACGTTCCAGATTAGCTTGGAATCTTACTGCTAGATTCTCCAATCTGTTTACAAAATAAATGCACCTCATCTTTGACCATGCATCACTAGGAGAATAGAAAGGGAGGATCAGAGATTTGGCAAACTCTTTATGGCAACGCTACAACAGCTGTGCTCCAACCTTTTGGGGCAAATGTAGCCAGGAAAGCCAACGTCTGCAGGATAAGTACCTCAGTGGAAGCCCGCACCGAACTTGAACAAGCCCAGCTCAAAAAGAAGCAGCTGCTTTTGAGACAAAATGCTGTCTTGAGGGACAAGATTCTTTTGAAAGCTTCCAGAAGTACACATGATTTTCCTAACTTCTTAGGTTTAAGGAGAGAGCTAAGAATGGAAAACCAACAGGGGGGCATGAAAATACAAAGTCGGAGAAACAGTCTGTAGTCTTTGCAAATATGAATATAAACCGGATTCCAGTCGCCACTGTACTGAACTGAGCTCAAGATAAGAGGCTGAAGAGGAGAATCAAGAGTCTGTGGTTCTTTCTTGAGGCTGGGGGGCTGAGTGGAAGAAGGGATAGAACCAGGGGCTAGAAGGTTATTTCCAACCATGACTTGCCCTCTTCTTTCTGCTGGTACGAACAGAAATCTGGGACATGACACCTGTCCTAGTCAGTTGAAAACAGGTCCCCAGCAGAGGGCAGGGGGGCCAGGCCCCCTGTGACGTTGGGCAGCAGTGAGAGGTCTGGCAAGCTCTGAATATGGGACTTCAGTTCCTTGCGTACCTGGGTTACTCGCGCAAGCTTCTGTTTGTATTCCTAAGGAGACAAAGAGAAGACAGTAGCGTTAAGTCTGTGCATGCTGAGGGCGTGGCATGCTGCTGCGGCTGGGGCAGCTGCTTTCACCCTTGTGTTCTTCCTTGTCCCCACCAGCCTGCCCTCCCTGTTCAACTATATTGCAAAGCTAGAGTTTCAAACTCTCAAAAGGCAAAACTTTTTATCAAAAAAGGAACGCAGTGTACAATACTGGCAACAATGAATTAAATGGCATTCAACTTAGTACCTGAGATTTGGAGTAAAAAGAAGTGACATTTGGTATTTGCCTTCTCTTTTTGTTGGTTCTCAAAAGTTTCAAAATTTATAAGTTTATGCCTTAAAAATAAAATATAGACACCTGAGCTTCACAATTTCTTTCCAGACTCCACCTAGACAGGGCTAGAAAAAACACAGTAAAGTGGTATGTTCTATGTTACAGCTTGGAGATTAACCCAGATTTATCATGTTTTGCAAATAAGCATTATAGAAGCTCAAAATACCCCACTGCTACTCCCTGTGAACAGGACCTGCTCATCTCATGACTGAGTAATTGCACTAAGTCCCTGGTGAGGCCTTCCAATAGTCTCCTGACCCCTGGGGCTCCTAAAACGCCACCAGACTTCTCTTCCAAAAGCCCAGGTTTCAGGAAGCCACTCCTCTGAGAAAGTGAAGCGCAGCACCTCACTAGCTCTACGAGCGGGTTCTTAAGAGCAGAGCTCAAGGTCTTGTAAAATAGCCCTTGCGCAGATGTGTTTCTCACAACCTCCCAGCCCTCTGTGTCTGTGTGGACCATTTTTTTCAGGACTCCCTCCAAGCCTGGAGGGGTCTGTCTCTTCTCCTAGCCCTATAAAGCCTGGCAAAGGGCTTTCTGCCCTACAGAACAGGGATTTCTGCCCCCTGCTTGAATGCTCTGACCAAAGCTGACAAAGCTACCTCAACTCAGAACCATCCACTCTTGGCAACTAGGGAGCCCCTCAAGAAGTTTGAAAACCACCGAGTCTCTAGTAGCTGAGCTGGGATCAGAATCCAAGGATACTTACTCTTGGGTTATCATCAGACCATCCTGGCAAGTTCACTGAAGTTAAAATGGAATGCACTTTCATCTAATTAGACACCACCTTAAGTTCAACTCTCTGCTAGGCAATTTCTTAAAAATCCCAGTTATGGCCATGTGCAGTGGCTCATGCCTATTAATCTCAGCACTTCGGGAGGCTGAGGCAGGTGGATCACCAAGGGTCAGGAGTTCAAGACCAGCCTGGCCAACATGGCGAAACTCCATCTCTACTAAAAAATACAAGAATTAGGTGGGCATGGTGGTGCAGGCCTGTAATCCCAGCTACTCAGGAGGCTGAGACAGGCAGAACTGCTTGAACCCAGGAGGCGGAGGTTGCAGTGAGCTGAGAACATGCCACTGCACTCTAGCCTGGATGACAGAGCAAGATTGTGTCAAAAAACCAAAAACAGCTGTGTCTGTTTGGAAGGGGGGCTGGGGTTGGGGATGGGGGATTCCATCATGCTTAGGCTGATATTATATTCTGGACATTACCAAAGAAACTCATTTAACTAAAAATAAGTGTGTTCCACTTGAAAGCTCTGTCTTCAGGCCACTATGAAAGTGGACGGATCCTGCCCAAGGCTCTTCCTGCCACTGAGTGACTCTTCTCACGGGGATGCCTATTGTGAGAGCAGGTGCAGGAGGAAGGCATCACTAGAGAAATAAAGAGTGAGAGTGAGACTGTCACTGAAAAGGATTAATAAACATTAACGCTGGCCTGGGCATGGTGGCTCACGCCTTTAATCCTAGTGCTTTCAGGGGCTGAGGCAGAAAGACTGCTTGAGGCCAGGAATTTGAGACCAGCCTAGGAAATACAGTGAGACCCTGTCTCCACAAAAAATAAAAAACCTAAAACACTGAGGCCGGTTTAAATAAAAAAGACTTGTAGGCTAAGAGGTTTAAATGTATCGTAAGGATGCCTGGGTATGTACTCTGAATAGCCAAATACAGGTAGCAACCACCTTTAAAACTGTTAAAACATGTATCTGATTAGCTAGGGCAGTCAAATGACCCAGATTAATTTTCTGAAGAGAGGCAAGCAGGCTAGAATTCATGGCAAGATCTGATTACATCAAATTTAGGCTATAGTAATTTTTATAGTTCCCTAAATAGACTTAAGTAGTAACTACTGTGATTTCCTACTCCTCATCCCTGCTTTTAAAAAACAGATTCAGGCTTTCCAAACAAAGTCATCTGTAAATCTTGCCATGGACCAACAAAAAAAATTAACAGTGACTCTAGGCTAGACACGGTGGTTCACGCCTGTAATCCCAACAGTTTTGGAGGCCGAGGCAGGTGGATCACTTGAGCCCAAGAGTTCAAGACCTGTATGGGAAACATGGCAAAACCCCATCTCTACAAAAAATGCAAAATTAGCCAAGCATGGTGGCACGTGCCTATAGTTCCAGCTACTCGGGAGGCTGAGCTGGGAGGACTGCTTAACCCCAGGAGGCAGAGGTTGCAGTGAGCTGAGATCACACCAGTGCAATCCAGCCTGGGTGAGAGTGAGACCCTGTCTCCAAAAAAAGAGTGACTCCAAACAAAACTCCCCCAAATACAACTCTAGCCTTTACCTGCCTCCAAATTTTCTGGTTCTTAAGCTCTCGGTTGGGTCTTGCTGACCCTCACTAGCTGCTTTTCCAGGTTATTCTCTTGGGGTCTGGACAGATGAAGGAGAAAGATCTTAGGAGGATCCAAGAATCTCATGTCTCAACTTACCAGCCTGCCTTCTCACACAAGAGCAGTTCACGAGCTCTGCTGCCACAGGGCTCCTCAGCCACTCCTGCTCTCAGAAGAAATCCCACAAAGAACAACTCCAACGTGATGAGACCCACTCAGATTCTTCCACCTTGTCTAAGTGTGCTGCATCCCACAATCTCTTTAGTACACCAAGTACCACTCAGGTAGAAAAATGATGTGCCCAGGTGGTCACACGTTCCTTGTTTCAGATACTTCATTCTTGTATGTAACACAGGACTAAGCATTTCATCCAACACCCACGCTCCCCTGCCTAGAAATGGAATTCAAGAGCTCCAGTCCGATGCAATTTACAGCTGCAGGATGACCCTGCTGCAGGGTTCTTGCCCATCAGTCTCCTCTCCCCACCAGCTCACTCTTCTCAACTACAGTGCACCAGGCTCTTATCTTCGGAGGGTGCCTTTCCTCCATGACCAATCTTAAGCAAGGGAAGACAAGGCAAGCCCAAGCAGTCTGGTTGATATTCCTCTCCGGTGCATGCATAATTTATACTGAGAGATGGGGGTCTGAGACAGGCTTTCCATTTAGCTGCAAGTACCTACTGCAGCAACCCTGCCCAGCCCAGAAGAGCTGTGGGGAGCCCTGAATAGGGAACAGCCATATCTGACTTGCTGCAGCAAACCTGTCTCAGGATCCTCAAAGAGGGGGTGTGGAAGAGGTGGCAAGCACTTTCAAGAAACTGCCTGGGTTTATTTGACTGCCAAGAAGTGTTTACAATGTAGAGGGTAAGGCCCAATGTGTAGTTCTGAGATAAAGCCTAGGATTTATGCTCTTGGCAAAACAAAGCTTTGCAATCTTGCCTCACAATCTAAAATTGCAGGAGAAAATGTGTCTATAACATTCTCCTGCTTCCTGTGGATCCAGCTGACACCATGATCTCCACCCAACACGGAGCACCCAGACAATTCACTGAAGGGAGCAGGGCTTACACATTCTTTGCCTTTTTTGGTTAGAAGACTAAGCCAGACCTGACACACTGCAGATGAGCTCTGGGATAAGAGGGCTAGAATGGCAGGGGCTGGCACTACAATGACCGTTCTGTAAGAATTTCATTTTCAAAACAAACAAAATGATGAGCGTTTCCTCCAGCAACACATGTAAGAAACAATAATCAAAATGTAAACATTGTTCTTGCTAAGAAACACTTACATATGAAAAAAAAATATGCTAGAAATAACGCCATAGGCAGGGGCTTGACTTAAGATTTCCAGTAGAGGACTCCTGGAAATCCCCATGATCTTGCCCTGTTGTGCCACAGGACATATAGTATATCGCCATCACCCATGGCTCGGCTACCCCAGTCAGGAGTCATAAAGGGTTGCTATGCACAAAGCCGTTTACGAAGACCCTGCTTGAAAGGTGACCTGCCAAAAGGAATTTAAGTCAAAAGACTATTTCACAGTATGAAGGTTGAGAGAGCCAAGTCAAAAGGGGAAGCTGACCCATACCCCACCAATATTTAACACACCTGCCAAGCTGCCTCGTCCTGCCAGGAGGCTCACCCCTTGCTACTAAGGCCATACAACCTACACTTGAAAATCACAGTTTTTTTTGTTTGTTTGTTTGTTTGTTTGTTTTTGAGACGGACTGTTGCTCTGTCGCCAGGCTGGAGTGTAGTGGCACTATCCTGACTCACTGCAACCTCCGCTTCCTGGGTTCAATCAAGTGATTCTCCTGCCTCAGCCTCCTGAGTAGCTGTGATCACAGGCATGCACTACTACACCCAGTTAATGTTTGTATTTTTAATAGAGATGGGGTTTCACCATGTTGGCCAGGATGGTCTTGATCTCTTGACCCCATGATCTGCCTGCCTTGGCCTCTCAAAGTGCTGGGATTATAGGCATGAGCCACTGTGCCCGGCCAATCACAAATTCTTAAACCACAATTTCATTCACTGATTCATTTGTTTTTGGAAAATACAATAAATGAATATGTGGATTGAAAAAAGAGTGCTGTTTTTACATTTTCTTCAAAGATCCAATGCGGGAACAAAAAACCAATCACTGACCTGCACCTCTTCCCCCAGCCAGCTCCACGCTCCCCTATGACCTAGTGGCAGCTGTGACATTTTGAAATGGTATATTCTGGGGTGTCATAGCATGGCAGGAGCTGCTAAGACGCTGGGAAGATACAAGGAAGAGAAGAAACCGTGGTTCCAAACCCAATACTCAGGGCCTCTCAGCTCCACTATCAAACCCCATAATTAAGGTACACACAAAGTATTTCCCAAAAGGAAAAATGGCAAAATGGCAATAACAGGAGGAATGTTCTTGGAGCAGTGCAGCCATCCACAGGAAAAGGCAAATGGAAGCAAGCTTCTTAAACCTGAAATTGTACCACAAAGCATTCGCAGGGTACTGTTTTCTCCTCAGAGGCACCTCTACACAAAAGGCAATAAGGGAGCTTCTACTGCCACAAAAAAGCCCCAATCTCACAGCAGAAGCAAGTGGAGAATGAAAAGTTAGTGTCTACATTTACTAAACTAATAAAAACAAAACTAGAAAAGGAAAATACATATTAGGACTGGGCATTTTTCAAGGCTTAATATAATTGTAAAGCTAAATATTTTCAACTTAACAGATGTTCATAAAATGCTTTAAAAAGATACATATTCAAAAATGAAGCTCGATCCTTCAAAAATTCTTAATTTATGGAATGGGGTCCCTCATTACATAAAACCAGTAGAACCAAAATACTAAAGTATAAGACAAACTATTTCGTTTTTTTTTAAACGTAAACCATCAAAAATGTATGCTTTACACAAGTAACAAAGACCCCACAAACTAGTTTCTTTAAGGACTATTTTAATGAAAAGCCAGGTTATTGATTTTTGTGTAGACAAACATCAGAGGTATAGACAAAGGTTTATCATTTTAAGCCAATACTGGTAGAGTCAAGCATTCTTGGAGGGCAACTGAGAAACAAAATGTAGAAAGGAAAAAGACAAACACACAAAAAATTTATTTTTTTGTGCTTGTGTACTTGGTTGTACCACATCAAATTCTTTTAAGCAATGTTTATTGTAATGTTAAGTGCTGGCAGGTCTGCCCTGGTTAAGACAGTCTGTAGGTTACTGTACTACATTGGAATACAGCTCTCTCAATAAGCAATAAAAAAATTTCAATTCCCTTCCATTAACAAACAAGAAGGTAATGCTTCCTAGCTCCTTCAAATGACTGGGAATACATCACATCTTTTCTACTGGAGGGAGATGGCTGTGGCAGACAGAAGTCAGAAAATGCAAGTTCAACCTCTATGTACACAAACTAGAAAACCTAGAAGACATGGATAAATTCCTAGAAACACAGAATCTCCCGAGATTGAACCAGGAAGAAATTGAAACCCTGGACAAACCTACTAAATCAGTAATTTAAAAGCCTACCAACCAAAAAAAGCCCTGGACCAGATGGATTCACAGTCAAAATCTACCAGACATATAAAGAAGACCTGGTACCACCAATCTTACTACTGAAAGTATTCCCAAAAAATGAAGGAGGAGGGACTCCTAACTACCAAAACCTGGCAAAGACACAATGAAGAAAGAAAACTTCAGGCCAATCTCCCTGCTGAACACAGATGCAAAAATCAACGAAATACTAGCAAACCAAATCTAGCAGCACATCAAAAAGCTAATCTACCATGATCAAGTAGGCTTTATTCCTGGAATCAAGGTTGGTTCAACATATGCAAAGCAACAAATGTGATCCATCACATAAACAGAACTGAAAACAAAAACTATATCATCATTTCAAGTTTCAACAGATGCAGAAAAGGCTTTTGATACAATTTAACATCCCTTCATCACATTAAGTGCCTTCAAAAAACTAGGCATCGAAGGCACATATCTCAAAATAAGAGCAATCTAGACAAACCCAGAGCCAACATCATACTCAAAAGGCAAAAGCTAGAAGCATTTCCCTAGAGAAACAGAATAAGACAAGGATGCCCACTCTTGCCACTCCCATTCAACATAGTACTGGAGGTCCTAGCCAGAGCAATTAAGCAAGAGAAAGAAAGAAAAGGCATCCAAATAGGAAAAGAGGAAGTCAAACTATCTCTCTTCGCAGATGATATGATTCCACAGCTAAAAAACCCCATATCTTCCCAAAGACTCCTGGTTCTGATAAATAACTTCAGCAAAACTTCAGGATACAAAATCAGTATACAAAAACAAGTAGCATTTCTATATACCAACAATGTCCAAGCTGACAGCCCAATCAAAAACACAATTTCATTCACGACAGCTGCAAAAAAATAAAATAAAATAAAATACAACTAATCAGGGAGGTGAAAGATCTCTATAACAAGAATCACAAAACACTGCTCAAAGAAGTCAGAGAAACATAAACAAATGGAAAAACATTCTATGCTCATGGATAGGAAAAATCAGTGTTGTTAAAATGGCCATACTACCCAAAGCAATTTACAGATTCAATGCTACTATTTCTATCAAATTACCAATGACATTCTTCACAGAATTAGGAAAAAAAACCTATTCTTGCATGTACAACATCTACTAACAAAAACAAAACAAAGAGAAAAAATTATTCTAAAATTGATTTGGAGCTTAAAAAAAAAAAAAACAGCCAAAGTAATCCTATGTAAAAAGAATAAAGCCTGAGCCATCACGTTATCCAGCTTCAATCTATAAGGCTAAAACAGCATGTAAATGGTACAAAAACAGATACAAAGACCAATGGAACAGGGTATTGAACTCAGAAATAAAGCTGCACACCTATAAGCATCTGATCTTTGACAAAGCTGATGATAACAAGCAATGGGGAAAGGATTCCCTATTCAATAAATGGTGCTGTGATAGCCGGCTACCATATGCAGAAGATTAAAACTGGACCCCTTCCTTTTACCATATATAAAAACCAACTCAAAGTGGATTAAAGACTTAATGTAAAACCTAAAACTATAAAAATCCTAGGAGAAAACCTAGGACATACCATGCTGGACACTGACTCTGGCAAAGACTCCAAAAGTAATTGCAACAAGCAGAATCTAATTAAACGAAACAGCTTTTGCACAGCAAAAGAAACTATCAACTGAGCAAAAAGACAACTTACAGAATAGGAGAAAATATTTGCAAACTATGCCACCATCAAAGGCCTAATATCCAGAATCTATGAGGAACTTAAATCAATAAGTAAATAACAAACAACCCCATTAAAAATGAGCAAAGGACTTGAACTGACACTTTTCAAAAGAAGACATACATGCAGCCAACAAGCACATTTAAAAAGTTCAATATCACTAATCATTAGAGAAATGCAAATCAAAACCACTATGAAATACCAACTCATACCTATCAGAATGGCTATTAAAAAGTCAATAAATTGTCTGGGTGTGGTGGCTCACGGCTGTAATCCCAGCTCTTTGGGAGGCCAAGGCGGATGGATCACCTGTTTGGAGTTCAAGACCAGCCTGGCCAAAATGGTGAAACCCCATCTCCACTAAAAATACAAAAATAAGTTGGGTGTGGTGGCATGCACCTGTAGTTCCAGCTACTCAGCAGACTGAGGTAGTAGAGTCACTTGAACCTGGGAGGCAGAGGTTGTGGCGGGCTGAAATCACACCACTGCATTCCAGCCTGGGTGACACAGTGAGGCTTAGTCTCAAAAAAAATTCAAGAAATAACAGATGCTGGGGAGGTTGTAGGGAAAAAGGTACACTTATAAAGGGCTGGTGAGAATGTAAATTAGTTCAGCTACTGTGGAAAGCAGTCTGGAGATTTCTCAAATAACTTAAAACAGAATGACCATTTAACTCAGCAATCCAAATACTGTTTATATAACCAAAAGAAAATAAACTATTCTACCATAAAGACACATGCATACGTATGTCCATTGCAGCACAATTCACAATAGCAAAGACAGTGAATCAACCTAGATGCCCATCCATGGTAGACTGGATAAAGCAAATGTGGTAGATATATACCATGGAATACTATGCAGCCGTAAAAAAAGAATGAGATCATGTTTTCTGGAGCAACATAGTTGAAGCAAATCAAATACCGCATGTTCTCACAAGTTGAGAGCTAAACACTTTCTACACATGACACAAAGACGGGAAAAATAGACACCTGGGACTACTTGAGGGTGGAGGATGGTGAGGACTGAAAAACTACCTATCAGGTACAACGCCAATGACCTGGATGACAAAATTTTCTGTATACCAAACACCTGTGACATACAATTTACCAATGTAAAAAACCTGCACATGTACCCCCTGAATAAATAAATAAAAGTTGGTAAGAAAAAAAAAAAGGAAATCCAAGTCAAATCCTACACTTCCCCGTGCCTACAACATGTGACAACCTTACATGCAAAGGGAATGAAAACAATGGCTATGCACTGGGGTAAGCTTGGGTGAGACCAGGCACTTGCTAAACTGTTCCATGTGAATCAACAGATCTGACGGGGAAAGAACACTCACCCCTCCCAAGTTCTATCATTTTATGAGTAATACTTAATTTTCCTGATTTATAATATGTCAAGAAAAGACATGCAGAATTGAAGAAAAAGAATGATTAATGGGAAACAAAATCCTTTTTCTCACAAACCATTTGATTATATCTTAAAATTTAGCACATTTACTAGAAGCTGCCATGAGAAAAGGAAAGGATCTTTGATCAAGCGCACGTTTTTCCTTCAAGGTCTACCTGTAACACTGGAAAAAAAAAGATCACGGAAATTTTTTAACTTGGTGGTACCATAGTCCAATCAGTCCATCAAGCTATAGGCCTAGTGGGAAGTCCATCAAGCTACATCGTCAAACTGGAAGGAGTCCCCATCAAAGACAGACACTGACCATGTCTATAGATGAACCAAGTGGCATTGGTACTTGGCACCCCAAGATGAGGACAGTGGGCCAAGTATCAGGAGTGGGTTGGACATGCCTGAGTGGCAATACAGACAGCACTTTATGGTCTGGTAATAATTCACAAACAGATGGACAAACTATGTGGTGCTCTGAAGGAAAAAGGGAGCTAAGAGTGTATGGGGGATGGGGGATTGGGAGGGCTCTGAGGAAATACTGCTTGACATGAGACATAAATGGTGAACAGGAATTAACTAGCTAAGGATAACTGATGGAAAGTAAAGCAGGGGAGAGTGTCCTCGGCAGAGAGTGGGGACAGCATATGTAAAACCTGAGATCAAAGAAGGCCAAGTGCAGACAAAATGCCACGGGACACAACAAGAGATGTGGCTGAGGTCAGCAGGGGTCAAGTCATGGGGAGTAGGAGGAGACCAGGCCAGCAGCTGGGCCCATAGTCTTTTTGTTTTTTTCCTTTTTTTTTGAGACAGCCTGCACTGTCACCCAGGCTGAAGTGCAGTGGCACAATCATGATCATGGCTCACTGCAGCCTTGGCCTCCTGGGCTCAAGTGATCCTCCCGCCTCAGCCTCCCAAGTAGCTGCACCGACAGGCATGAGCCATCATACCCAGCTAATTTTTTAATTTTTGATACAGACAGAGTTTTGATATGTTACTCGGGATGGTCTCAAACTCCTGAACTCAAGTGATCTGCCTGCCTCAGCCTCCCAAAGTGCTGGGATTTCAGGCGTGAGCCACCGCACCTGGCCTCTGGGCCCATATTCTAAGAACTAGGAATAATGAGAAGCTATTTAAATGTTTAAACAGGGGAATGACATGCTCAGAGCTGCATTCTGAACACACCATGTGAAGAATGGATTACAGGGCGTAAGAGCAGATACAGATGGATCAATAATGAGGCTACTGCAAGGATCCAGGGGAGAGATGATGACAGTGGACTAAGGTGATGGAAGTGGAGACAAAGACAGAGAAGGGAGACAGAGTCACGAAAAATTGAGAGGAAGCAAAAACCACACTGGCGTGGGGCCTACTCGGCTGTGGAAGATGGTGGGGTGAGGTCAACCTGGCAGAGGCATGGCAGAGGAACTGAAGTAGAGACTGTGACAAGGGGGCCAAAGCAACAGATTTGGGAGCTGGAAAAAAATCAGGAGAAATACTGCGTGAGGCCTAGTGTCTGATTTTGAGGGATGACACTGTCACTCTCTAAGCCAAGGAAAGAGAAGGAAAGGAGAGGTGAGAAGGAAGAAGACGGTCTGCTGCGGCCATACTGTTTGAGGTGCCTGTGGAAATGAGATAGATAAGCCTGAAGTACAAGGAAGGGGGTCTGACCTAGAGATCCAGAGGTAGGCCATTGATGCTCAGGCGGTAACTGAAGCCAGCCCAAGTGTTAAGCACTCAAGGAAAAGGTCTAGGCCAGGCACAGTGGCTCATGTCTGTAATACCAGCACTTTGGGAGGCCGAGGTGAGTGATCTCTTGAGGTCAGGAGATCAAGACTAGCCTGGTCAACATGGTGAAACCATGTTTCTACTAAAAATACAGAAATAAGCTGGGCATGGTGGCATGCACCGGCAGTCCCAACTACTCAAGAGGCTAAGGCAGGAGAATCACCTGAACCCAGGTGGTTGTGGTTGCAGTGAGTCAAGATCGTGCCACTGCATTCCAGCCTGGGTGACAGAGCGAGACTGTGTCTCCAAAAAAAAAAAAAAAAAAGGTCCAGAATGAGAAAAGGCTAAAGGAATGGGAACATTTACAATGCAGACATGGAAGAAAGCTTATTAAAGGATGAAAAAGCAGACGCAGCAGCAGAGGGTGGTACACAAAAACCAGAAAAGGCAAATACATTGTAATATAGTAGTATTAAATGCTGCAGAGAGGGCCAAAAGAAGAAAAGGAGTCAAGAGACAGAGACTAAGAAGTACCTTTTGAGATTAGATCACTGGGAGTAGGGGGTGGGGACTTCCAAAGACAGCCACTCTGGTGGAATGTAGACATGAATGCCAAGCCACAACAGGCTGAGCAGCAGAGGCAGCAAGGGAAGTGGAATATGGTGGTAGTTACAAAGGGAGGGTGGTGCAGAGGGTACGCTCCTGTGAATGTGATTATTTCTTTTAAATACTGCAGAGACAAAGCATGCTACATGCTTAGGACACCTTCAGGTAGTTTACTAGAGAATTCTCATGTGGACAGGAAAATAAACTGGCCCTAAAGGTCCACGTGAGAAGGGAAGACTAACAATCTCACATCAGTTAAGGTGTTGGACTCTCTTGCCCAAGGAAGGTAAACTGTTACTTTATCAATGAACAGCCACATCAAAAATAAAACGCTGAGAGGACCACTGGCTTCAGTGGAAAAAGCCAGAAAGAACTTGGAATATGCAAAGTGGATCTTCATCACTGCCCCATCATTGGGGTAAATGGTACCTTAAAGGGAACAATTCCTACTGAGTCTATGCCCCACAGAACAGACACACTGTGAGCAAAAGGAAAGGACTGGGAAAAGGACATCATGAGTAAAAGTGGGATGAGTTCATTCATAATTACTGTCCAAACCCCAAGAATCCTCAGAAAGGCTGGTAAATTTTTGTTGAGTTGAAGTTGCAAAGTTATTGTGCTTGAAATTCTCAAAGTGGCTATTGGCTGAATTAAGCAAAGAGAGCAGCTGACCATACTTCTTCCTACAGATGTTTCAAGATAAAGGACCTGAATAAGAAAGAAAGCAAAGGAGGCGGCTTGCACAGTCATCATGACCGCTGGGTGGTACCATCCTCTTCATATAAAGCATGCCATATCTTTGGGGCTCATGGCTTTCTTCTGCAAAGGTTTCACTTGACTCCTGATTATAATCAGAATACTTTGCCCTGATTTCAGAAAACAACTCTTTCTGATTTTATTTCAAGTCTAACATTTTAGAGACAGAACTTCCAAGATTGCAAAGTATGCCACAATCCAATTTTAACTTTCTTCAAAATTCCAATTTGAAGTGGGAGTAGAAGGCTCACCTTAACAGTAGTAGGAGCACTCATAAAGACCAAAATAGAATCTTGCTCAAAACAACATGCACCCACTCGGTCAAATAGGCGGCTCAAATTTCTGCAATCTGAACCTTGCTCTCAAAATTATGCTCATTCAAGTCAATGTTATAGTAAGAAGTATGTGTTATTCTCACACAGCTGTCTCAAATGTAAACAGGATCATTTAAAAGCCAGAAGAGAGCTCCATTAGTCTAATTAAACTATTCTATGTTTACTCCTTCATAAAACGAAAGACGAATCCTTAACTTGTGGAGAGGTTTATACAAAATAAGTTCAATGAAGTCCTAGACTGGTTAAGATACTTTGAAAAAGGCAAGAACTCCTATAGCAGGAATGCATTCTGGTGGCAGAGACCGTGAAATGTATATGACCTTCAGTGTACTTAAAAGAGAAGCAGACATCTGCACATATACGCACACAGAACCACTTCTAGAAATCTACAGGAAGAAAATAATGCCAATACTGAAAGTTAGCCTAAAGCTAAGAGACAGAGAGAAACATACAAGCGCTCAATATGAATAGTCATTGACTAACCAACCACAGGTATTCAAGCAATCATTTACAACGTTTACAAAGTTTTTATTTATATGGAGAAATAATCATTGTTAAGAAAAAAAATGACAGAAAACTACACATTACCTTTCAGTTTAATTTTAAACTAAGAGGAAAAGGAAATAGGCAAAAAATAAAAATAGTTATCTCTGGGTAATGAGACTAATTTTATTCTTTATACTTATTTGCTAAGTTTCCTCTAACTTTTATAATCATAAAAAAAAAAAAAACCTTGAGTACTAGTTGAATCAGAGTGAATGTTCTGGCAGGCAAAGAGTGACAAGAGGCCCAGGTACTGTTTCAACTTCATATGTATATGCATTTCATAACTATGAAAAATTAATGCTACATACACCAGCTGAAACTCAGTGGGACTGTTCTATAAAGCAGGGGTTACACTGCCTACAGAAGTTGGGCTACAAATATGAAAATGGTACTATGGCTAAAAGCATGAATTCCTGCTGGGAGAGCTTTGAAACCATGTCACTTTTTCAACGTAAAGTCTCAAACATTGGCAAATTGTGTTTTTAGGTCACTAAGTATGTGAAATACATTACATTATAATGTGGCATTATTTTCCTGGGGTGAAAAAGAAATATTGTAGGTTTCACATTGTAATAAAGAAACATACACACACCTGACAGATAAACGCTCCAGCTGTAAATCAGGCCTGAGCAATAAAGTCAGTAGTGACTAAAATGAACAAAAGAAATCCAAGGACCCAATATGCAGCCTCTAAACTGCAAATCACTCACAGAAACTCATGCATCAACTCCAGAAAAGTCCTCACATATTGAAGGGAAACCAGAAGTTTAAAAAAAAAAAAAAAAAAAGCTCCCATATCAAAGTAGGGATGAAAAGGCAAGGGAGAGCAAGCAGTGAGTAACTGCTTCGTGGGAAAGGACTGAGTGCAAGGCCCCATAATCACCTGGCAGCAGACTGACCTGTTTCAACAACTGTTCTAACAACCTGGGTACTGACAGAGCTGCCAGCCTAGGGAGGAGAAGCTGTATGCTAAGGAAGGGCAGTAAGTTTAGAGGACTTGAGGGGAGGGATGCCAGTTCTAGGCAGGGCCTCTCAGCTCCCAGGGGAACATAGTGGATGCTCACTGTAGTTAGGAGCCAGAAGATCCAGGTACTGGTCCTCACTGGCTTCCTCTGTGACCCTGAACTGCTCATATAAACCCAGAGCTCTTACCTAACATGATGATTAGATCACCTGCTCCCATCTGTCCTTACTATAATAGGACAGTGAGATACTGGCTTTGATTACCACAGGGAAGACAGAATTTACTCCAAAGTTGACAAAAAAGGAGTTCTCTATCTCCCCCTACTGCCTGGCCAATTATTGAAACAAAAGCTTCTAACCATCTGCACCCTGCAGGGAGGTGCTGCCAAAAACAACAATCTGCCATCACTGTGGTTTAGCGCCCCCTCAGCTGTAGCCAAAGAATTTCTCAAGTTGTTAGAAGCACAATACAAACATAAATTTGAAGTCATAAGGCAATGTTGAATTCTGAACCATTTCCCCCTTCCCAGCTGTGTTGTCTGAAGTCAGAGACTCTACTGAGTACTCACTACAGCCAAGGGGTAGGTGCCAAGCTCAGGAGAAACAGCAGTAGCTTTAAGTTCATGAGCCAATTTCTCCCCTCCTAAGAGCATGAGCATGGGTACAGCGAGGAGGGTACTTAGAACCTCACTAGCAGAGCAGGTTTTCACACTTAGAATGCTTTCATGCAACCATTTTATGATCCTACATAAAATGTCATTTCTCTACAACAAGATTCTTAAGAATTGTTTAAATGATTAAACTTTGGCTACTATTCTGTGTAAGATGTCTTCCTGCTGTTGATGTTGCAGAATCAAAATTCTGAAATCAAAACAAAAGTACAAATCTGATGAAGTTACCAGATGTCTGCCTTGGACTCTATCCTGGTCTGCAGCTAATTCTACCTCTGAGTGTCTTCATCAATTCAGAAGTGTAATTATATGATCTCTAAGGTTCTGTCCAGTTCAATAATCCTGCTAATCACTTTACCTAGATATCCAGGCCTCCATGTGTCACTTTACTTTGTAAAGCTGCTGTTGTGCCTGTGCCCTGGTAACTTTACTGAGTGCAGAAATACTCGAATCTTCTAAAGGTGGACGTTAACACTGACTATTGAAAGGTGATACCACTGCCCTTCACCTGTGGTCCTGATACCTAGACAGGGCCTTTATAATGTCAAACGGATCAGTAAACGACACTCTAGGATGCTTTTTAAAATTCTGCAGAAATTAAAGACTTAAATAACTGAGAAGGCATTCCCCGTTCATGAACTGTAACACTTAGGACTGTTAATGGCAATACTCCCCGAAGTGACCTACAGACTCAATGCATTCCCTAGTAAAATTCCAATGACCTTTTTTGCAGAAATGGAAAAGGTGATTGTTAAATTCATAGGGAATTACAAGTGGTCTTAATAGCCAAAACAATATTGAAAAAGAAGAACTCTGAGGACTCATCCTTCCTGATTTTAAAACTTACCACAAAACTAGTGATGGAGACAGTCTGGTGTCAGCATAGGACAGACATACAGATCAACGGAATAGAATTGAGAATCCAGAAATAAACCCATATACCTATGGCCAGTTGATTTCTGACAAGGGTGCTGGGCATTCAGCTGGAGGAAGGAGTAGCCTCTTCAACAGATGGCGCTGGGACAAAAGAACGAAGCTGGTCCCCTCCGACGTCACACCACACACAAAAATTAACTCAAGGGCAGGCATGGCGGCTCTGCACTTTGGAAGGCCGAGGCGGGTGGATCACCTGAGGTCAGGAGATCGAGACTACAAGACTAGCTTGGCCAACATGATGAATAGTGAAACCCCGTCTCTACTAAAAATACAAAAATTAGCCAGCCATGGTAGCAGGCACCTGTAGTCCCAGCTACTCAGGAAGCTGAGGCAGGAGAATTGCTTGAACCCAGGAGGTGGAGGTTGCAGTGAGCTGAGATCATGCCACTGCACTCCAGTCTGGGCAACAGAGCAAGAGTCTGTCTCAAAAAGAAAAATAAATAATAACTGTTAAGAAGGTAAAATTACAGGTTCCTGACCTTTTTTCTTTCTTTAATACTTATACAAATAGGTTTCTTTCTCTCACACACAGACACTTCTTGACATGCACTGATCATGCTAATGGAACATGTCCATACCATGCTTTATTCAAACTGACAAGACAGGAACTCGTCCAACCCACTCAGACTGTCTTATGAGCTTTGAGCAGACACGTGGGAGTAATGCGTGGTCACCTCTGTCAAGCACAAACATACGTTCTCTTTGCTCTGGAGTGACGTCAGAAGGCTTTTCTGCATCTTTGGTCTTTGCTTTTTCGAACGGGCTTTCTCCTATGCCCTCCACATTCCCTAGACTCCCCTTTGGGCTGCTATCTGTGCCTCCTTCCACATGCCTTCTTTTCCATTTCCAGGTTTTTTTCATGTTCATGACAAAAACATTACAAACAGATTTTCAGCAGCGTTCCTTCCACCCTTGCCTGGTGTTTAAAGGCCAACATCATAGGCCAAAGTCAATCATGACACCCAGAAGCGAAAGTCAAAAACAAACAAACAAACAACAACAACAAAAGATTATCTCAAAACAAAGCATAATTCTACTTAAAGGAAAAAAGAAAAGTAGCACAAAGGAGAAAACCTACAGAAATTTCTAAAAATGGTTAGCTTTCTGTACTAACATATTCTTTACAACCAATCATTAAATCAGATTTGTTAAGCCATTTTTAATGCAACCTAAAAAAACAAAACCTTTTCTCTATAGAAAAAGGTTACATCAAGTGATGGATTTCAGTCACCGAACATTTATTGAGGAACAAATATGTTCCTAGCACTGTGAGAACACTCAAAGAGCATACAGTCTAGCACTCTGGGAGACCTGCTGAAGGCATTATGGTTTCAGAAACTGCCCATGATTTGATAATTCTCACATTTTTAATAAGCATCTGATGAAATTATTATTAGCATCTCCATTTTTTTCTTGGTCTATTTCAATGGAGACACAGGTGAGAATATTTTCCTTACTGACAACCTTTCCTGAATTCTATATTAACCCCTTGCTTGCTGCTGTTTCCCCCAACTCAAGTGTAAGCCCTTTGAGGGGAGAAGAGCATCTTGCTCATCTTTGTGCACCTGGCTGGCACAGGATTTCCTGACTCCCTGAATGAATAGGTAGCTTCTTAAACAGGACAGACCTTAATCCCTCACTGGTAGTCTCCGGCACCTCCTTCCCACATCTGCTTTGTCTTTTTTCAGATACCTGCTTGCCCCAGTCTAACTGCTCCCCATTTATAAACACGCTTCTCTTCTTCAACCGCTAGTTCCTTTTACAAAAAGGTTTTATTGCCTGAGAGGAAGTTTGGACTACCTAATACCACAATCAGAACTACCAAATGCCTCCTTAATCTACATTATGTACAGTCAGTTGGTTTGGTTTTATGTTCGCCTGTGCTGTTTATGCCAGAACATGATTTCCTTGAGGGAAGAAACACAGTCTCCTCTTTCGAGCCACAATTCCCTCTCCTACATTCTAGGCTCCGAATCATCACATGCCCTATACTGACATAAAATTCCTTCCACAAAATCCACCAACATAAAATTCCCAAGTGAAAGAGAAAAAGATACTTATTACATAAAGTGAGATATCAAGTTAAGAAGGAAAGCACAAAGAAACCTAAGTATGTTAGAGCTTTGGGAAGAAAATGGACTCCTAAGCAAATAACCACATCTCCAAAGAGTGCTGAGAATTCCATGTACGTATACACTGAAGGCAATGAAAGGATTAAAAAATAAAAGATTAAAAAATAAAAGATTTAATTAGATTTGGCAGTTTTAAAATGGACTGGCTGTGTTACAGAAATGAATGTTAAAAAAGTAGGTATACTTTATGTACTGCTCCATCACGCAGACTTTTGAATAATTTGAAGGAATTCATAGTATTCATGCATCTTTCAAGTGGCACATATTTATCAAGTTGTGCCACTACCATAGGGATGTGATGGAACAGGACCAGTCTATTACACAATGTGTGAGAAAATCTTAGGTTCAGGAGAGCAGATTGCCTATATTTTTAAGAAGCATGGATTAAGAAAAGAACTAAAACCATCTCTCAAATCTTATATTGCAAGGCAGGCAGATCAGTTGAGGCCAGGAGTTCAAGACCAGTCTGGCCAGTATGGTGAAATCCCATCTCTACTAAAAATAAAAAAATTAGCTGGGCATGGTGTTATAGCGTGTAATCCCAGTTACTTGGGAGGCTGAGATAGGGGGATGGCTTTTGCCTGTGAGGTAGAGATTACAGTGATCTGAGATCATACCTCTGCACTCCAACAGAGCAAGACTCCATCTCAAAACAAAAATACAACAAAACCTTATATTGTATCTAGTCATTTGCTTTCTTAAATGCAGCAAGTTTGGCTCTATTTTTACAATAAATGGTTCCGTCACGTGCCTGGGAGGCCTGGTTTGAGGTAAGAACCTTCAGTTCAGGCTCTGTACTTTGGTTCCAGTTGGGGAGGCTTTCTGTTCCGCTTCTTCAGCAATGGAATGCCAACACCATTCCACTGAATGAACTGGGCAGAGCAATGCAGACTGGAAAGTTACAGAATGGATCCAAATCTCTAATCTGTTTCTCCACCTAATGCCTTCTCGTGGCGTCCAGGAAACCACTGGTTCTACAGAAACCAGAATTATTCCCCAACAATACACAGAGGAGAGTGCAACTGTGAGGAGGGAAAACAGAACAAAGAGTTAATCAGCTCTACCAACCCGATCTCAAAGACGCTGTCCTCTACGGTTGCTTGCCACGTACCACCCAACAACAGCTGCTCATGATAATCAATGTCTGACAGATCGGAGAAAGCCCTTAATGTGTCGCCAAGGGGCGGTTCAACAGATGGCATGGTGACTTACAACCAGAATCATTAATTACACTCTCTTATTAGTCCCAGGGCACAGTGCTGAAAATGCTTCCTCAGTGAAAGATGAGCATTTCAGATAAATGACCATGTGGTACTGCCATGAAACTCCCTTTAGGATCTCTGGTCAGTGCCGATGTCTAAATCTAAGCCATAGTATTTTTACAGCCCTTTCCCATCTTCTACATTCAAACAGGTTATGAATATGAAGTTCCTGCTACCACTACTCATCACAGTTCCCACAATCATTGTAGGTAAGACTACGGTAAAAAGGGCCTACTACTCATTTCCCCTCCCAAATCAGATGACTTGCTGAAAGGCAAACACCATGATCTCAGCCTCGGAGCTAGCTCAATCTTACCTCCTTCTGTGCCAAGCACATTTCCTGAGCACAGAGGCAACACGGCTCTGTCCCTTGTCTACTCTGAGTGGGATTTAGGAAGTATTTCTTGAAACATAACATGACTGGCTCTCTAACTCAGAAGTGTCCTCCACAAAACCACTGGCTACAACTCTTTTCCGTATCTCTTAAAAAAAGAAGAGCAGACATTCCTGAAAAGTGCAGCAGCCTGGGACAGCAGCGGTTCCCAGACGTCCACATTGCTGGCTCTGTTATCCCCACAGGACAAAGCACGAGGGTAAGCCACCATGTACTTAATTACGAAGCCAAACACAGTGAAGAAATGTTTCTGAACTCCCTCCCCAAGGTCACTCAGGCTGTCCTCAACCTAAGGTAGAAATGAGTTCGTTCTCAACAGTTTGAGAACTGGGGCTACATAAATACTACTGTGAAATTTAAGAACTGACTACAGATAGATCTTGGAGGCAGACAACTTCTTGGCCTCAACATGGATACAAGTCAGAAATAAACCTCCAAATGATGTAGAAGAAAAATTCTTTTAGCACTTCCCAAATACTACCAAACATATTCTTGGGTTTTCACTGATCCGCTATTCTTTTTGTACCTCAATTTATAATTTTTTTAAACATGAGTTCAAACTAAAGCAATTTTTTTTTTGAGATGGAGTCTTGCTCTGACACCAGGCTGGAGTACAGTGGCGCAATCTCAGCTCACTGCAACCTCTGCCTCCCAGTTCAAGTGATTCTTCCACCTCAGCCTCCAAAGTAGCTGGGACTACAAGTGTGCACCACCACGCCCGGCTAATTTCTGTATTTTTTAGTAGAGACGGGGTTTCACCATGTTGGTCAGGATGGTCTCAATCTCTTGACCTTGGCCTCCCAAAGTGCTGGGATTACAGGTGTGAGCCACTGAGCCTGGCAACTAAAGCAATATTATGCTCCTAAGGCTGTGATTAAGAGTTTACTGTTTATTTCCTAGAGTCTAATTTGTTCTGTCCTGGACATATAAAAACATGACTTCAATTTTTAACTGGGTTCAAGTAATTACAGTATCTGATGGATATTCAGAATTCCTATCATGAATTTTTCAATGATAAAAATGTAGTTAATTAAAGCATAAAAACCTCCCCTATAGTGGGCTACAGGAAGGGAAACTTGGGCAGTCTGGGTCTGCCTTTCAATGCACTCACCTCTAGCTTTTTCTCCTTCTCTGACAAAACATCTTTCTGATTCTGGGTATATTCCACCAACATCCGAGCCAGCTGGCGACGGTCCTCCAGTTCTGCCGCCAGGCGCCCGTTATATTCTGCTAGTAACAGACATGCTTCATCTACTGTTTTTGAAAGACGTTCAGCTGCCTCTTTGTCTAAGTACAAATGGTACCAAAAAATAAGAGAAAATATACAAATCACATAGGTACGATTACAAACATTTCTGGGGGATGTTAATAGTTTCTCTCTCAATATACAGAGTCTGAGAATATGCCAGAACCTGTGGACAAACAATGGGTTGACTGACCAAGAAATCCAAAGGCATTCACTCTGTTAACAAGACAGGACACTCCTCAATTACCTGAAGAGAATAAGTTTTACGGGGGGGATCTGGCAAAGGCTTTCTAAATGCCTGTTCCTGCAAAAGCTCTGCAGATAAAACAATCAGAAAGAGATATTGAAGGTCATCCATGAAAAGAATCGTTCCTTGCCTCTGAGAATTTCAAGTGCTTTCATTTATATTACAGTTGGCCCCCTGTATCCGTGGGTTCTGCATCTGTGGATTCAACCAACCATGAATGAAAAACACTCAAGACCGAAAAACCCCACAAACAAATAAAAATAACAATTAAAAAACCACAGTTTTAAAAATACAGAATAACAATTATTTATATAGCATTTACACTGCATTAGCTGTAAATGATCTAGAGATTATTTAAAGTGTAAGGGAAGACATTCATAGGTTATAGACAAATCCCATGCCATTTCATTTAAGGGTCTTGAATAACCTTGGATTTTGGTATCCTCAGAAGGTCTTGGAATCAATCCCCCATGGACATGGAGGGACGACTGTATTTCATTAAGCAGTCTTTTTACATTCCACTGGAATAAAAAATAGCATGCACTTATTTCTTGGATGTGGGAACTAAGATCCAAAAAAATAAAATAAAATACATGACAGGTTTTGATATGCAGTGAGCTGAGACATTGGGACTCGAAGCCAGAGCGCTAAAATGATCTGTAGTACTCTACCTCTTAAACTATGTAAGCCTTGGACCTGGGGATGAACAGGGATGAACTTCTTCCTGCATTCAACAAAATGTAAAGTCTGATAAGAAAGAGATTTTCAAATGTTTCTGAACATGACCCACAGCAGAAATACACTCACATAAACACATAGAAAAATGAAACAAGCTTCATAAAACAATACCCATTCTTACTATGTGTGCTCTATCTTCTATTTAATTTTTTAACAACTATTGTTCATTACCTACTAGACTGATTTCATATCCAATTACCAGGTTGGAATTCATCCTTTGGGGGTGGGAGGAACTGAGAAGTATAAGAAAGGGTATTTTGGGAAGAAGCGATGAACAAAGAACTGATATAATTAATTATGTGTGGGTAGTGGTGAAATAGAATTTTAAATATGTATACCTCATTTTTAAAAGGCCTGAACAGATCGAAAGAGCAGGTTGGTGCTTTGAAACAAAGAGCACCAGAGTGCAGTTCCATGGGACAGTTCCATGACACTCCCTATGGAAATGGAATGTCAGAGGTGAGAGCTCACATTCTCCTGAGGAACTAGGATTTAAGAATTCCCAACACAGTATCTCTTGCAAACAGCCATCTGGCTTTTAGATGCCTGCTTACTGTGAATACTGGGAGAGGACCTGCTGAAGGATTCCTGATTGGGTGTGATGCCAAAGATCAGGCACTTCTACCATCTGCAGGGATAGGAAACACAAGGAAGTCCTTGGTGAAAGGGAAGAAGTGAAGCAGAATAGCGCACAAAGGAAAGAGACAATCTCAGTCACAGAATATAAAGGACAGTCAGATTTCTCCTAGCTCAGTGGCTCCAACCATGAGCAAGCTCCTGGGGTGGTGAGGTTGGTTTTAGTTTTGTTATTGCCTGACTGACCATTTTTAAAAAATGGTTAATTCACTAAGATGTTTAGGTACCTAGAGCAAAAAATGGTGAAGAAAATACTAATTTTTAAGATTAAAAAAATCAATTCGCAGCCTTAAGAACTTATACAAAGGAAGTAATTCATTTACACAAATAATTACAACCCACAAAAGTAACTTATAACAGTGTAATGAGTCACACAAAATATGCAGTCAAAACGCAGAAGCCAGATGCTCACTCCAGGGGACTTACCCATGGCTGTCCTCACACTCTCCTTCACCCACCAGCGAGTGGCCATGCGCCTCTTTCGGCCAGCCCTCCATGTGGGCACAGGCATCCCATGCCCTCTCGTTTCCTCAACTTCTGCACTGTCCCATGTCTTCCCTACCTCAGCAAATTCTCTCTCCCTCTCCTAAAGAATGCTGCTAGCACACAAACCTGCTGCTATGTATTCCAACAACAGATCACTCTCCCACTACTGACCCATTTCCCTGCTCCCCTTTGTAGCTCTTTTGAGAGAAGTGTAGCCACCTGCAATCCTCCTAAGCCCACTCCAACCAGGTTTTATGCCCACCAATCCTCTGCTCGAAACCTTCCAATTAGTTTAACAAGTTTGAGGTCTTATACCTAGCCTCTCAGAAACAGCAGAGAACAAAAAGGACAAAAACTCTCTGCCCTCAAGTTTATATTATCAGGTAGGAAGAGAATCAATATACAATATTATGCTTATTTATCAGCTGAAGATAAGAACTACAGAGAAAAACAAGGCAGAGGAGAAAGAGTGGGGCATTAGAAGGGGAGGGCGATCAACATTTTGAAAAAGATTGTCAGGGTAAGCTTTGCTGAGGTGATACATAAACAAACGTCTAAGAAAACGAGAACAAGCCATGTAACTATCTGGGGAGGAACATTTCAGGCAGAGGGGACAGCAAGTACAAAGGCCCTAAAAGGAAAGAGTGACTGGCAAGGAGCCCATATGACTTGAGCAGTGGGTGAGGGGAAAATGGTAGAAGTCTACGAGGTAACAGAGGCCAGCAAAACACTCTGGCTTTAAGGCCAGGCAGGTGGCTCAAACCTGTAATCCCAGTGTTTTGGGAGGCTGGGATGGGAGGACTGCTTGAGCCTAGGAGTTTGAGGTTACAACAAGCTATGCTCTTGCCACTGCACTACAGCCTGGGCAACAGAATGAGACCCTACCTCAAAAAAAAAAAAAAAAAGACTCTGGCTTTACTGTAGGTGATGTAGGGAGCCATGGGGGTATTCTGTGGAGTGGGAGACATGATCTGACTTCTACTGAAGAGGACACTCTGGTTATGTTGAGAATAGAATGACGGCTGAGCAATGAGGGACAAAGAAGCAGCAAGCCCAGGTGGGAGGCTACAGCAATAAATCAAGTGAAGATGGTAGAGACCTGTACCAGGTGGTAGCAGTAGAGGCAGTGACAAGATTATCAGATACTGGTGTTGGTCCCAATCAGCAGGAATGATGAGGGCCATTTATTGAGACAGGGAAGACCATGAGTGAAACAAATTTTAGAGGAAAGGTCAGAAATTCAGTTTGGGCAGAATAAGCTTGAAATGCCTACCAAGATATCCAACTAATAATACTGAGTAGGAGGCTGGATATATGGGCCTCAAGTTCAAGGTAGAAAGGTCAACACTAGAGATGTAAATTAGGAAATCACCAGCAGAAAAATTGTTTATAGTCATGAAGTGAGGATGGCTGCCAGTGAAACCTGCTAAAGAAGGAGGCTAATATGAAGAGGTCAAGGAGAAGTGAAGAAATCAGCAAGGAGGCTGAAAAAACACAGAAGGAGAGGAAGAAAGCTAGAACAATGTGGGCTCCTAGTTCCTACTGCTACTGTAGCAAATGACCACAAATTTAGGGGCTTAGCATATCACCAATTAATTATCTTATGCCTTATCGAGGCTGCTTCCTCCTTCTTCAAAGCACATGGCTCCAACTTCTGCTTCCACGGTAACATCTCCTCACTCCCACTCTCTCATCTCCCTCTCACAAGGATCCTGTGATGACACTGGGCCTTCTTAAATCATCCAGGATAATCTCCCCATCTCAAGATATTTAATCGCATCTGCAAAGTCCCTTTGCCATATGATTATATATACACAGGTTCTGTGGATTAAAACATGGGCATTTAGGGGGTAGGGGGGCATTATTCCAACTACCACACCAACTGAAGAAAGTATTTTTCAGGAAGAAGAAATAATCTACTAGGCCAAATACTACTGGGGTGAAGTTAAGATGAGGGCCGAGCATCCACCACTGAGTTTAGCAGAAAGGAAGTCATAAGCAACTTTGAGAGCAGTTTCAGTGAAGGGGCATCAAAAGTGGCTGGGAGGACGGGAAGTGGAGACAGCACAGGCAATCCATTCAAGCGGTTTAGCTAAAAAGAGTAATAGAGAAATGAGGCGGTAGCTAGAGGAAGACACAGGGTCAAGAGAAAAATGTTCCCATGTGGGGAAAAAAAATCATGTTTTTATGCTATTCAGAGTAATCCAGGAGAAAATTAAAAAAGGAAAATGCAGGAGAAAAGGGGAGCATTGCTGGAGCAATGGCCTTGGCTAGAGGAGAGGGAGAAGACCTAATACACAGAGAGGCGGGTTCCGAAAACAGCACGTCAATGCAGAGAAACAAGAGGAAACGTCAACCAAGGCGTGAGTTTTTCCAGCCACATTCCGCTGCACAGGTACAGGAAAGGAAGACAAAAAGCTAAATGTAAGAATGGTGGTTGCCAGGTGATACGGGAAGCGAAAAATGATGAGTTATTGTTTAATGGGTACAGAGTTTCAGTTTGGCAAGATAAAAAGAATTCCAGAAACTGGCTGTGTAACAAGGTGAAAATACTTAGCACTAACTGCACACTTTTAGGCTATGTGTAGTTTACCATTTTATATGTATTTTGCCACAATTAAAAATCAAAATTAAACAAATATTTTGAAAAGAAGCTACATGAGACCTTTAGGTCAGTGAAACAGAGAAATGAAATTACATACATGGCTAGTTTTACATTAATTTGCTTCCAATTTTTGCAGATTGTGAGTTTGATAGTAAGAATAAAGGAAGTGGTCCTTTTAATAATACATATTTTTAAAATGTGATTTAACCTGGAGACTACAGGTTAGGGATTTTGCCAGGAGACTACACTGAAGGGAGAAAGAGAAGAAAATGGGTTGAAGGTGTGTGTGAGTAAAGTGAAAACAGACTCCAATCTGAGTAAAGAAGAAATGAGGACTTGAGGGCTAGGAAGAGGTGGGGAGGATCAAGGGACTGCAGATCCCAGTGGGGTGAACTGCTGGGGCTGCAGAGGCAGAGCGAGGGGCTGAGATGCTTCCTGTGTGACTCAGAAGGCCTCCAAGCCATGTTCTCCAACCCAGTACACCCACTGCCTGAAGGTCTGTCCAGGTGCATGGACTGCTTCCTTTGCCTGGTGGCACTTCCCTTCCCTTGGATATCCTCATGGCTGGCTTCCTGATTTTTCGGGTCTCTGCTCAAAGGTCATCTCATCAGGAAGGTTTCCCCAAGCACCTTTAAGATATTATTCATATATCCTGCAATCATACTCTGCTCTCACTTTATTTTTCTTCGTGACACTTCCTGCTTTATTTTACTTCTTGACACTTCACCTGAGGGGATATAGGTGGGCCTCAAATACTCGTTGAGGGAATAATTTCATAAGTGACCTTGATGTCCTTTAGACAGATATGGAAGAAGTAGTTAGAGAAGCAGCCAAGTCAAGGGACTGGAGTGGGAAAATGGTGGCCTCTGGAAGACAGCCAAATGAAAGCTCTGAGCTTTTGTAAGGGGAGGAACACAGGCTTTGCAGCCTAGGTTAGAATCCCCAGATCCACTACTTGTGCAATCTTGGGCAAGACACTTATATTCTCAAAGCCTCAATGTCCTCCTCTGTAATATGGAGACACACAATCAGCCATCTCCAGATTATCACAAAGAACAGAACCATACTGTCAAGATTAGTCATGCTTTATTCCTTCTTTCAACTTCCCAGGCAGAAAGCAGGAATAATGTCAACGGGCCCTCCCTGTTTAACTTGGGAGGTCATGATTAGGGCAAAACGACATGCCTAACAACACACCTGAAATTCCTGGCATTGAAGGCACTATCATCTACAGGGTTTGCCAGAGAGCAGGGGACAAATCACATAGCCCTGAATCATCATTTTTTCCCTTTTAGTAAGAGGGTTATGAGTGTAAGAGACACAATAATACCTAATTTCCTCCCACCTACCCTGCACACACACAATTTGTACTGTTTTTAACAGACCTTATTTAGAGGGCCACTAGCTGCGGCACACCAGCATTTCTGTAATAATTCCTAGAATCACTATTCAAGCTTTGACTATTTCAAAAGTTTCTTTGTTCACCATGTGGGTTATGTTTGCAAATCCCAAGATGGTAGGGCACCCAATACAACGTGGCAAGTAGTCTATACCTGCAAACCTAAGTATGGCCTCAGGTTAGCTGCATTACACTTATGTCCCTCTTTCCTCACCTTTCACCCAAACTCCGCCTTCTCACCTGTTATTTTTTCCAACAGAGAAACATCCTGCACTTCCTGGGGCAGAGAAGCAATTTTCTGTCGGACAGTAGCATCCCCTGATGCGGCATTTTCCAGATCCTGCAAAGCTTTGATTAGTTCCTCAGTCTGTAAAATGAAAACACAAACAACACTATCCATTAAGACATGGAGTTGAAAGAAAATTAAGAGTTAAATGAGGTAGAGGCAAATTCTGAAAACAGTCATTCCTGCCATTTCTTAAAAACACTGTTATTGGTCAGACACAGTAGCTCATGCCTGTAATCCCAGTACTTTGGGACGCCGAGGCAGGCAGGTCACGAGGTCAAGAGATTGAGACCATACTGGCCACAAGGTGAAACCCTACTGCTACTAAAAATACAAAAATTAGCTGGGCATGGTGGTGCATGCCTGTAGTCCCAGCTACTTGGGAGGGAGTCCCAGCTGAGGCAGGAGAATCACCTGAACCCAGGAGGCGGACGTTGCAGTGAGCCAAGATCATGCCACTGCACTCTAGCCACTGCAGCCTGGTGACAGAGTGAGACCCTGTCTCAGAAAAAAAAAATTGTTCTTAGCTCCAGAGCTTACACGCATTACGGATTCTAAGAGAATCTACAAAATTAGTTTGTCTAAGTCCATCCATGGCAGGACATGAATGAAATTCTGAATAATTCTTTTTTAAAAAATTCTAAAAGAACATGTTTTTGGCAATTCAAAAAAAATGAAGTTTGGTTCATACTGCTTAATTTCAAATGATGTATCATTTCCAGTACAGAATAAAGGTATAAATATCAGATGTTAACAACTGTGTGTTGTGGCCTGGCATGGTGGCTTGCACCTGTAATCCTAGCACTTTGGGAAGCCAAGGCAGGAGGATCACTTGAGCCCAGAGTTCGAGACCAGCCTGGACAATATAGCAAGACCCCATCTCTACAAAAAAATAAAAGTAAAATACTTAGCCAGGCATGGTGGCATGTGTCTATAGTCCCAGTATACCTGGGAGGCTACAATAGGAGAATCACTTGAGCCTGGGAGGTTGAGTTTGCAGTGAACAGGGATCATGCTACTGCAAGCCAACCTGGGCAACGGAGCAAGATCCTGTCGCAGGAAAAAGAAAAAATAATTTATATGTGACTGATCAACTACTTCAATTCTTTCTTGGGTTTGCTTTATAAATAAGTTTCATTCTCAAAATTATATGTATCCAACTTACTATAAACAAAGGGGGAAAAAACAAGAGACATAAACCAAGGATGTATTTTCTGTATCTATCAAAAAGGAGTTTTTTAAATTGTCAGAAAACAAAAAAATGCTAACAGGCCACTCCATAATGATCAAGGAGTGGCTAGCTCTGTAGCTGGTAGATTACCCTGAAAGGTAATAATCTAGGCTGTTGTCCTTAAAGTGTTTCAATGCAAAGATATATGATCTAACACTGCTATCATTTAAGCCCTAGTCTAATTCAACATCGTAACATAATGCAAACCAGATATGCTTCCTATTTACATAAGCTTTAAGCATGACCATGTGTAATAAAGCTGTTTCAGGCAAAAGAAGAAGATGCCCCCCTTGAAAAGAGCATGGGCTCTGAAGTCAGACAGACCTGGACTTAAATTAAGACACTGGCCAAGTTACTTAAAGTGTCACCTGGGGCCTAAATCATTTGACTGCAAATGGATAAAATGAACCAAGACAGATTTCATAAGCTAACTTGTATAGCCAAACAACATAAACACATGGTTAAAGACTAACTCCCTGTTTTAATATTCAATAGGCTACAGTGCAGCAAATTTGCT
Source organism: Cheracebus regulus (assembly GCA_963574635.1). Lineage (NCBI taxonomy): Eukaryota > Metazoa > Chordata > Mammalia > Primates > Pitheciidae > Cheracebus > Cheracebus regulus. The sequence continues at coordinate 51,234 of CAUYQU010019914.1, forward strand.
ATTGCCACACAGACTGTCTTTAGATATTAATGAGTTATTTACTTTATAAAACAACCATGCTACTGGAGACAGGCCATGGTAGAAGACTTTTGAATGTCTTTGTAATGTTATCCCTTTCTCCAAAATCTATTTTTAAAGAATATTCTTAATTTCTAGGATTGAAAAAACCAAGTCCAAGTACTTTATAAAACATAAGGCCATCCCAGAGTCATGGCACACAAAGAAATAATGATGTCTGCCATTTGGCAAGCTCCTCCCGGCAGGGTGATGCACAGGGTACCCTGAGCGCGATGATGCCATACTAGTGGTCACTGGCGCCACCTTGTGGCCATAGTCTTCAATCAGCGGTCACTTTAAGCCACTCTGCCCTACTCTCTGGGGGTCAAGACCTACCAAGAGGGGTCCTGCAGAAGGATCCTGAGGCGAGTAGCTTCCAGGATAGTCATCATCCTCCTCCTCTTGAATTTGCTGAAAAGTTCGTTTCAGAGATTTCTTCTCTTCTGTTGCTACAGGAAAAAGTGATAAATTTGAGTTGCATATCCTGTACCCGTAAGAGTCACATGCTGTCCACAACGGGCCACATGTAAAAACAGGGCAGAAGGGGCGCACATTTTCAGAATGGCTTAATAGTAACCTTTATGCTAGTTATTTTACGCTACTGAAAAGAGTCAAACAGGTCTTTGTCATCTCTGTTGATTCTCTGGTAAAATATTATGGAAAACAAGCATCTAAAGTGAAATTTATCCAACTATCACACTTGAGTAAGAAACTCATGGGACAATATAATTAAGCAAGCCAACATGCTAGGGTTTACAGAGATACGTTATGTTTTCCAGCGATCATTTCAGAAAATAGGAGAGGAAATTTTATCAATAAAATTGTGTCAAAAATTCCAAACACAAATATTCTTTACACTATTCCTCTAAAAACAAAATAAATCTAGTTTTACCTTAAAACTAAAATAACTGTTACTGAAACATATGACAGATACTACTGAGAAAAATTACTTAAGTTACCATTTTAAATTTAACCACTTTTGAGGCTGACAGGTTACATTATTTATTATCTGCACTCTATGTTTTTATGTTGTTATGATAGATGTGTTAATTCCAAAATCATTCTTTTGCAATCAAATTAGACAATACAAAATAAATGCCAAAGAACTGTGAGAAATAAATCTAAATGCTAAATTCTAGTATAGAAAGTAAAGAAATATTGGACACGACCTGTGCCTGGCATTGCAATAGTTTCCTTTTAATCTTTCCAACAATTCTAAGGTATAGCATCTCCATCTGACAGGTGAGAAAACAGAGGCCAGAGAGGTTAAATGACACACCTACAGTATGACTCCAAAACCTGTCCTCTTTCCACCGCACTCAAATTACTTAGCACCACACAAGTACCCTCTCATTTAACAAAAAAGGGGGACTTCAGGCACCTGCTTCAGATATATACACATTTTTTGCTTAAACATTTTCTTCTGGAACCAAGCCATGTAGTTCCTGTTCTCTATATTATATCCATTATATACTAACTGACCAAACCCCTATTTGAAGTGAAAGCCAGGCCAATATCCTAAGTTTCATTTTTATTTATTTTTTTGAGATGGAGTTTTTGCTCTGTAGCCCAGGCTGGAGTACAGTAGCATGTTCTCAGCTCACTGCAGCCTCCGCCTCCTGGGTTCCAGTGATTCTCTCACCTCAGCCTCCCAGGTAGCTGGGATTACAGGCACTTGCCACCATACCTGGCTAATTTTTGTATTTTTAGTAGAGACAGGGTTTCACCATGTTGGCCAGCCTGGTCTCGAATTTCTAGCCTCAAGTGATCCACCCACCTCTGCCTACCAAAGTCCTGGGATTACAGGCATGATCCACTGTGCCTGGCTGAGTTTTATTTTTTCTTGAAGTTTTTGTCTACTCCAGAAAAAGGAGACAGCAACATCTGCAATACAGGCCGTCCTAACTTTATGCATTCTATTATACACAGATTTGTTATCACGGATTAAATGACACCAGTCCCCAATAAAGTTCAAATTTCAGTTATCACAGCATATTAACTCTGAGTAGCTGTATAAAGTACAGATTTCGCTACTAACTTCAGGCCCCAAATTGTATCAGTGACCAATCGTACCATTCTTCAAGTCTGTCAGTGATTGGTCACTGCACACTTGTTATGCAGGTCACACAAAGACAGCAAAGTGTCTCACTGTGCTGTCTCCTTGTCTCCCAGTGATAACATCCACGACATTTTATAAAAATGAATGATCAAAAGATGGTATTGGTCATGAATGTGGAACAAAGAAACCGAAACAAAAGCTAATGCTCGAACTGAAATCCCAATGGCACATCAGTGGAGTTACAGAAGAAAGAGCAGGCTGCAGGATGCTGCCACTGCCAGCATCAGAAGGAGCCTAGATCCACAGCCAGAGGAACTTGTAGAGGCCAACTTCACAATGAAGAAAGTGTTCGTGATGAAAAGAATGACACCGTCCTAGAGGAAGAGACGCTAACAAAAAAGTGCATGCTAAAGGAACTGAGAGGTATTTCACAACAGCAAAAGCACAAAAGATAAAATGTTGGAAGCTGATCCAAACAAAAATAGGTACAGTATGACAATTTGCTAAGGCATTGAAAAGCTGTTTGCTGTTTATGTATATAAATTATACCAGAAGGCAACCCTTGTTCAAACTACTCAAGTTCATTACAAAGAAAACACACTTAAATTCTCAATGTTTTAAATTTGTTGTTATAGCACACTAAATAACTAATAGTTTACAGTCTCTTATGTTTCCCTACACATTTGGAATCAACAGTGAGTTTTTAATCCTTAGACAAAAAAAAAATTTTAAAGTCACAGAACAATCACAGGTTTCCCCACTGATTATTGATTGCTTTGCATGGGTTCAGTTTACATGGTCATGATTACAGTCCTGCACCACTATGCAAAGCAAACACTGCTATATTTTTAATATTTAAAAAATCTATTAGGATATACTTTACATACGAAACATCTAACAGTACTTTGTACACAGTAGCTGCCTAATTAATGTGTGGTGTGACCCATGTAGACATTTAGTCACTATGGCATCAAAGCGGTCATTGTGGAAGGAGTGGCCATTAGAAGGTAAGTACAAACTTCAAAATTTTTTATACTGTTCTGTTTGCTTTCAAACACCTAGAAGAATGCTCAGTAAGTAACTGTTAGATACACTAAAGGTGGTAGAAAAAAATTACAAAACCTGAAATCTTTCCGTTTTCAAACTCTCATACAGAAATTATTACACATAAAAACCAAACACTACTACCTCAAGACACTTAGAATTCCTGAACTCTGGCAATGGGAGGCCTTAGATAGACCTATACCTTTGTTTCCCCCAACTCTAATTTTCATGAAAACGTCTAGGTTCACAGGTTGCAGTCTGCCCAAAGGCAGAGATGTGCTAGTGTAAATAAATCTGGGTGCTACAGATCAAAGCCTCCTTATCTGGATCTCTCTTTCCCACTTCACACTGCTGCTCACACACAACATTTCAAGACTCAAAATGATTAAAAAAAATCATTTTAGGACCACATGCCCTTTGCCATCCTGACGAAAGAGGGCATAATAGGTGTTAACCATTATCATCCTACTTTTCCAGTTTTCCCCTATTTCCATTTTGAGAACCTACTGGTGCTACAAACAAAGATTTCTGGACGTGAATTACTCATCATTTCCCCCACAGGGCTCCTCATTCCCTGAGCTACCTATTTCCATTATGAACACTTCCACTGACCCATCTTCCAGGTGTGAGGCCTTGGAAACCACTAGAATCTATTCCAAGGTCCCAATTTCTAGCAGATTCCACACCTTTAAAGGATGCCTTACATACTCCCTCTCTGCTGCTTCCCCTACACAGCCTCTTATCAGCAATCTGCCCTTTGTCACAGCTGGTTGAGACCAGTTATTTTGCTGTTATTTTAAATTGCTAGTTATTTTAATATAATAAATTTATTATTTACCACTGTCTCCCTGACTCTAGTTGCTCCTTTCCCAAGTTAGACTATACAATTACCCCTCAGTATCCATGGAGTATTGGTTCCAGGAACCCTACAGATACCAAAATCTGAGGATACTCAATATTCTTGTAAAAAATAGCATAGTATTTGCATATAACGTAGGCACACATCCTCCCATATACTTTGTCTAGATTATTTATAGTACCTAATACAATGTACATGACATGTAAATACTTGTCACACTGGTTCATTTTAAAATGTGTATTTTCCCCCCAAATATTTTCAATACGTAGCTGATTGCATTCATAGATGTGGAATCTGTGAATATGGAAGACTGGCTGTATTCCATGATTAAATTAATATTCCTAAAGTTGAGTGCTCACTCCATCATGTCCCTATTCAAAAACCTTCAGGGGCTTCTAATGAGTTTATAGATTCCTCCTAAGTTCAAAGCCTAATGAACCGTAATGGCTTCCAACACCCACAGCACTTGGGCCTCTCTTAAAGCTCCTGGCCTTGCTACTTTGTATGGCCACTGGCAAATCTTCTTCTCTGACAAGAGCACACAGTGTCTCATTCCTCCACAGCCCTACAGTACCTAGGAAAGGGCTGACAGATTGGAGTTTCAAACTGCTTGAAGGGAGGAGTCACAGAGCTTGGAATATGCTAGTACTGGGCCAGAAATGACTATCACTGCTCCAAAGTCAGCAGTTACAGTGCCCAGTATTGACAGTCTAGTCAGACAGCCATTAAAAATAACCTAGGATTTCCAGGTTTCCTTTTCAAAAGCTGTACATTTTTTAAAATTAAAATTATTTTAAAAAGTAGAGTATCTGTCAGTCCCATTTCTACATGTGAATTTAAGGTAAGCCTTCCACTATCAATTCAGCTTCTACCATGGTATATATTTACACTCCCTTTTTAACTCACTCGACCACTCTGTTTACAGGCAGGACAAAGTGTGGGAGTAGCCAAAGTCCCTCTGTCCTCATATTGGGCACCTTTGATTCCATCCTCCAACTTGTCCCTGTGTCTCCAGGGGGACTTGTACTCCGCTAACCTTAACTAATCCTTGTTATCTAAGGGTTTATAGTATGCCCTTACAACCTGATTGTGGGAGAATTTCAGACACTATGGCAGACTGTGAAACTAATCTTAAGGCAAAACGCTGGCTTGCAGGTTCCCAAATCACATTATAATATTCAGCCAACTACCGTAAAGCTGGATCTCCTAGAGGATCCACTTGAAATTTTCTGTGATTTAAAAAAAAAAACAACAAAAAACATTCTGTGGCTGGTCCAAGTGCAGTGGTGTTTACAACTAATTGATCACAATCAGTTACAGATTTCTTTGTTCCTTCTCTACTCCCACTGCTTCATTTGACTAGTTAACAACAACAAAAACACACCTACAGGTTTTATGTAACTTTTATAACGAAAAAATGATCAGGAAATATCATTTGCAACAGCTTCCTCATTCTTTGTTCTGTCCCTGCATAATAAAGACCATTTTAATAAAGCACATTCAACTTTACTTACGGAAAGAAAAGAACCTGCAACAAAGGTCTAACACTTGAGGCTCAGTTCTACAAGCTGTCTACCCTTATCAATTTACTGAACTGAGTAGCCAAATCCAGGCATAAACCCAGAAAAGTTGTGCCTAGAGCTCACACTCTTAGCTGCCATCTTCTCCAGCCTCACTCAAAGTCTGGACTGAAAATATTAAAAACCTCCTTACTTTTGCTACCAGTTCATATACAGAAACTCAGCATATTAGCTACCAGAACTGGCAGGGGCAAATCAAACTCGTATCATCGCCCCACTGACAACATCTAACCTGTATTATCTCAAGTAATCCTCATCACAACCCTATAAGGTATCATCATTAATAGCCATATTGTACAGTGAGGATCTGAGCTTCAGAGAGATCAAATGCCATGGCCAAGGTCACAGAGCTTTAGAAATGACAGCTAGGATCCATACTATGGAAGTCTGAATAGCTAAACTATATTAAGATCCAAGAAAGCTGGGTAACCAACTCACAAATTCCTAACAAAATTCAAGTCCACTGAATCCATGTACTTTCAGCAAATAAAACAGTGTGACGAATATCGTCTTTAAAGTCATATAGATCTGGAAATTCACCACTTACCACTGTATCTCTCTGGACAAAATTACTATACCTTTTTGAGCCAGTATCCTCATCTAAAATATGAAAATAATACCAAATTCATAGAGTAGTTGTAAGGATCTAAAACAAATTAACATGAAAAGCAGCCAGCAGAGAGGCCGGTACATAATGGATGCTCAATAAATGCTAGACCCTTTGTATCTATCCTCTCTCTCTAAACCCTTCTTCAACTATATACTACATGAGTCACATGTGGCCCAAATAAAAAAGTGCCATTCGGTCAAGCATCAGCTTGAGTATTCTCAAGAGTACTTTTCTCTTTTTCTTACTTTTTAAATTTTGTTTTTAACTGACACATAATTGTGTATATTCATAGGGTAATGATATTTCAAGAGACACCTTGAGAAGACAGGTGTATAAACTTAATACTCAGTTCTAAAACAGAATTCCTAAGCTCATGCATTCTCCAATGTTGTAAGAACTGTCAAAGTTCCACAGAAAATTTTTTATTTCAGAGGTAAACTCTATGAAGTTGCCTGAAGACAAAGAATCACCCATGAATCAAAGCTGGAATATAAAAGAACTACTAAAATTTGGAAATAAACGTCTCAAGAACTCATCAATATTTGAAAGGACTGTGGTAAAATATTCTGATTACTCAGGTCCAGAGAAGAGAGTGAAGACGGAGAGAGTCAGCTGGGACTAACACACATGCTAAAATCTTTTGATGGGCGTTTTCTTCTTTATAGAATAGAGAAAGAGAAATTATCTTCAGATCAGCATTATCCTCTACCTAGAGGAAACTACCTCTATTACTGTTAATGTCCGTCTAGGCTTAAAAACAAATCAGAAGCCCAATGAAGCTATTTCCAGTACTATCACTCCACAAATTCCACACATTCCCAGAGTGCAGAAGTATTCCTCACTCTTTTCTCCCTCTTTCCTATAGCATCTAGCATAGATGTTTACTCCATGTGTCTAGCAAATGTACATTAAATTGAAATTCAACATTAGTTTCAAACATCCTCTTTCAAGGTTCTCCTACTTGCCCAATAGTGTTTTTAAAAATCAGCACTGTTCACCAATGAACTCTAAGGCACAGTAAAGAATGCTGAATAATTCCCCAAGCTGTATTGAAGACCTCCAAAGGACACAATACAAACACCAGAATTCAAAGTAGGAAACATCGTGCTTTTCAGAAGCTACCTACCACCTGAGTGATCCTAAAACTATCTTCTAGCAACAACAAGTAAAACAACAATGACCTGCAGTCTGAAAGCACTTATGTCATTCACAGAAAGCCTCTCACCTTTGGTTTCACAGGCAAGTTACTCACTGTAAAATGCAAATAATTTCAGACCTGGAAAGGATCATGAAAGGTACACAATCAAGGGTTGCTCAATGAAGGATACTGTCACACATGCTATTCGTGACTAGGTTCTACAGCAGATGCATGTACAAAGTAAGAGAACAAGGAGGGAATGACCACATGAGCCCACACGAGCCAGGGAAGACGTCAGAGTGAGAGGAGCATTCTTGGAGAATGAGTTCGCCACAGTGAAAGCAAGAAGGACATCAGGTAGAGGTAACAGTAGATGCAAAGAAAGCAGTGCCAACAGAGCATCCAGAGGGGAAACTGTCAGCAATTCAGTTCAGCCAAAGAATACTGTGTAAGTGAGGAAGTGGCAGGAGAAGAATTAGGAAGAGCAGGTTAGTTCAGATAGAAAGGGGTTTCAATACTATCAGTACTTGGACTTGATCCTCCAGGCAATGAGTATGTATGCAGGCAGACCAGACATGTAACTCAGAAACATGTCATGCCAACTAGAATAAAACCACAACTAACCAGAAGCCAAGTAACTAAACAACATTTGATCTTACTCTTTAAAGAAAAAAATAACATAAGCTGTTATTAAGGGCTTTGCAAAAATTCACACACACACACACACACACACACACACACACACAAACACACACACACACACACACACACTCCCCCTCTCTCTCCCCCATCCCCCAAGGATATCCTAGGTTCATTAAAGATCAAAATCAATTTTAAGCCAGACACAGTGGCTCACGTCTGTTATCCAGCCCTTTGGGAGGCCAAGGTGGGCAGATCACTTAAGGTCAGGAGTTTGCAATCAGCTAGGCCAACATGGTGAAACCCTGTCTGTACTAAAAATACAAAAATTAGCTCAGCATTGTGACAGGCACCTGAATCCCAGCTACTTAGGAGGCTGAGGCAGAAGAATGGCTTGAACCCAGGAGGCAGAGGTTGCAGTGAGTTGAGATCATGCCACTGCACTCCAGCCTGGATGACAGGGAGAGACTCTGTCTCACAAACAAACAAACAAAAAACCAATTTTAGACAGACAGCATGCCGACAATCACAAGGATATGTTTCAAAAGCACAAATACATTTAATTAAACCAAGTTCTTTAAAAACTAAGAAACTTATCCAAGGTCCTATTGTAGTTAATGGCAGAGCAAGGACAAAATCTTAGTCCAGGGTACTTCCCAGTTCACCACAACTCTCAACAACTTTGCTGTTCCTTTCCTTGTGCAAGGAAAGTCTCTGAAATTCAGAAGCAAGCCAAGGAGAATAGAGAGCAAAAGTCAGGGAGTGAGAGGATGAACAGCATGAATACTAGAACCAGGCTTACACGCTGTGAGCACTACATAAATTCTCACCATCATTCATGATCATCTCTCTCTGAAGAATCATAAAATCGCTGGTGGTTCACAGCAAACCCCACTGCAGCTTTTCATATTTGATTCGAAAGTAGGCAAAGACCAAGAGCTGTAAACATGTGGTGATGTTTCTACCTTTGGGGGGAGGGCTCTTGGAGTCCTCCATAGACAGCTTCAGCTGCTGTATGAACTCGCCGCCATACACACTTCGTTCTTGCCAGATGTTCAGCAATCTTTCTAAAGGTTTTTTACAGCCTTCATCTGCCTCTCTGCCCAGAAAAGATGAAAAGATATATATAAGCTTAAGATTTTTTTGTTTTTAATTAGGACAGACCTACCTAAAAAAAAAAAAAAGAAATCAACTGACTAAATGATTTACACATTTAAAAACAAAATAAGGTACATGTTGTAATACTTGGATACCCAAAACTTGACCACAAACTACATTCTTCCAGTGGTGGGATGGATCATGCCATAATAGTAATCTATTTCCCCGCTTGAGAAATGGAGCAAATAGGACAAGAAGTCAATGGCCAATTTTTACAGACAGAAAATTATTAAAACTCCATCTTATCAATTGTGATACCTTGCTTTTTAAGAAGTTGTTAATTAAAATGTACCGCCAGACATTCTGCTGGAAATTAAAGTGGATCAGAACTCTTTTTTTTTTTTTTTTGAGATGGAGTCTTGCTCTGTGGCCAAGGCTGGAGTGCAATGGTGCGATCTCGGCTCACTGCAACCTCCGCCTTCCGGGTTCAAGCGATTCTCCTGCCTCAGCCTCCTGAGTAGGTAGGACTACAGGGGCATGCCACCACACCCAGCTAATTTTTCTATTTTTAGTAGAGATGGGGTTTCATTATGTTGACCAGGATGGTCTCAATCTCTTGACCTCGTGATCCACTCACCTTGGCCTCCCAAAGTGCTAGGATTACAGGCGTGAGCCACCATGCCTGGCCAGAACTCTTAAAGACAGAAAAATGATTTTTAAAAACCAGATGTTTAAAACAGGAGATAAATTCACTGCAACTCATCATTCTAACACAACACCTGTACATGTATAAACACAATCATATACACATATATGTCAAGACTCATTTCAGTTCTAACTACTTCATAATTATTTTAATTCTGGGCTAAGTCCATAGTCCATGTTCACACAAAGGTGTCTAATAATCTTAGAACACACTTGAGAATAATACAGTCCTTCATAATTTATATCAAAGGATAGAAATTAGAAATTAGAAAATGTTTTCCCCAAAATCTTAACTCCTGAAACAGGATATGAGAGGACTACAGCACTCACTGAGAACGAACTGCCTACGATAAAATGTCAGACAGCAAGTAGACAAGCAGGGGAAGACTTTCTGAAAGAAAAGTGAATTCAGTCACCACCCACTGTATTATCGTGAATTGTTCTGTTTTGTGAGGCGGTTTAAATGGCAATAATCTTATACCGAATGACTTTAAAAAAGAAGGGATACCTTGATACCTCAGTATCTAAGTTAAGTGGCTTTTAGTAGGAACTTCAAGAAGAAACCATACCAAATTCAACTGAGATGGGAACTCTATTCACACCCAACCATGACAACACTTTGGTAAACTTAAGGCGGGCTGAGATTTCAGCCTAGCTCGGTCAGAAAGTCTTACTTACGAATTACTAGTTGTAAATTTCATTGACTAAGGACTCAATCAGGGTACATAAAAATGAATTCTTTTTTTGTTAAACTTTTTTAAAGTCAGAAGTGAGGGTTAGTGAAAAAAGTGGGAAAACATTTCTACTGCTAAGTTTGTAAAGGTTAAAAATATGACCCAATTACTTAAGTAAAAGTGATAAAACACTTTTACTCCACCTTCAAAGTATATCCAAAAAGGAGTTACTTCTCACCTTTTCCTCTGCTATCAATCTGGCTCAAGGCACTATCATCTCTTACCTGGATGACTAAAGTAGCCTCATTACTGGTCTCCCCGCTTCCACCTTTGTCCTCCTATAACCTCTCAAGTTTTCAAAACGTAATTTTAGCTGCTGTGCTAAGGCAGACCACGTCACTCCTTTGTTCAAAATTGCCAACATTTCTTCCCAGTATCCCTCAGAATAAAAGTCATTATAAAGACTCCAAGGCCTTTTCCAAGCTGGCCCGTGATTTCCCTGGCCTCATCGCCTACCCACTCTTCCCCACCCTTGTCCTCCAACCTCCTGCCACAACAGCTACCCTGGCACTGCCTCAGAGCCTTAGCACTTGAAAAGTTTGCTTTGTCTGGAACCCCATTTCCTCATGCGGCCACACAGCTCCAGCCCTCTCCTCCTCCAGGTGCAAGTTTATTCACACCACCTTCAATGTGTCATTCCCTAATCTTCACATTGAAAATGACACTCCCTACCCCTATTTAATTTTTCTCCATACAACTTATCTTCTGGTACACTGTATATTCACTAGTTTACTTTTGGTTTACACGCTTTCCATTTAAATGTAATTTCCACAGGGGGAGAGATTTGTCTTTTTCTCCCACTGCTATGTGCCCTTGAACAAGCACAATAAGTATCTGTCAAACTATAATCTTTTTCAAAAAAAAAAAAAGTATATGGGTTTCAGTAAGCTATATAGTTACTTAACTTTCAACAATCATCTTACTGTATCAAGGTCATCAAGTCAGAAATCAACTTGATGATCCATCAATGAAGGTTTATGGACCACAAAGAAAAATAAGGGCTGGGTCCTGACCTCTGGGGCTCACTCACAACCCCTCAGACCTCTTTAGCCTCCTTTCCCTACCCGACCTGGAACTTCGAGTTCCAGCAACATCCATCCATATGTATTTTCTACTCAGAATTTGCTCTCTCATATGCACGTGCCTTTGTTCATGCTATCTCTTCTCCTTCAAATGCAACTGCCAAAATCAAACAAGGCAAAGGGAAAGGAGAACTCTTGAGTAATTCAGGTAGCTGAAGTAAATGGGGGAATGTGCCGTAACTGCAGAAGAATCTGGAAGAATAGGGTGGAAATCAATTACAGAGGGCCCTGAATGTCATATTAAAGCATGTGACTTGCGGCAATGGGAGGTCCCTGATGTGATCAAATGTATGGCTTAGAAAAATAAAGTCATTATAACTAATGTAACCAAATTGCAACTCATCAGAACTTAGTTAACTAATTGGCTGGTACTTTTAACATAAAATCTGTTCACTGTAGATTCTCTGTTTACTTAAAAGAAGGAGAAAGCAATTTCATGAAAATAAATTCTTACCAAGGATTTAGTTAAAAAGTGAGTGGGTATCAGAATACACACCCACCATCGACCATTTCTGGGGATATTTGGGACTCCTTTAAGGCTAAGACTGGTTTTGTGTAGTTTCAGGCACAGTGGAAAATGATGCTCAAATCTGTTATAACTGCAAAATATTTTCAAAAGGGTTTTACTATTACTAAACAGTACAGGTGTTTCCTTGACCACAGTGGTAAATCAAGGTTTTGCTAGATAAGTTTCAAAGTTTGTAGATAGAATATTCAAGAAATCTTTGTCTGATTAGATTTCGAAGGAAGTAACTCCAGTGAAATGGAAATCACTTTGGCACCTGGAATCAGACACAACTAAAGCAATAAAGCCATTTTATAACAGAGCAATATTTTCAGGTTGTACTAACTCCAATCTAAACTGGGCAATCCTTAAGTGGAAAAAAAGACTAAAAAATCTTTGCCACCAATCTATGACTAAAGTGGAAGATGAAAAATAATTACATACACAACTTAATACTATGTTGAACACTTAGGATTTTAACTGATTAATTACAAATTCAATCACTTCATTTTTCAATAGAGAGAGCAAAACTGACCTTTAAGAGTAAAAAATGTGTATGATACACACAAACAGAACTGCTGCTTGAAGTGTCAGCTGGACACCTGAAGCCCTGCTAAGCCAGCCTTGGGGGCCTTTTCTTCCTCTACAGTTCTATGGCACTTTTTTGGTACAACCACAATAATCTGTACACCTCTGTCTTATCCCATGCACAGCAAGTCTATGGTAGACCTATTAAGAGCAGGAATTCTAAGTATTCCCTACACTTCCAACAGTACCTCATGTAAATATGGTTCAGAAAAGAGTTAACGTAGAAGGCCAGACTGCTACCCTTAGGAAGGTACTTGGCTGGCATCCGGGAACTTGGGATTTCAGAGTGTCCCTACTATTTCCCAATTGATAAGGTGGTTTACTGTGCCTAAATTGTGCAAGCAATATGGTTCTTAATGAACACCTGCTTTATTTCTGGGAGCCTAGAATTTTGGCAGACGGTACCTACATGACCTATCTAATAAAAACTCTGGGCACAAAGTCTTTAATGAGCTTTCCTGGTAGATTATACCTCGTACACGTCACAACTCAATGCTGGAGGGATTAAGTGTGTGTGTGATCACACGGGGAGAGGACTCGGAAGCTTACACCTAGAGGGCTTCAGTCTGCCGCAGGCACTGCATGCACACCACCCACTACTGCCGTTGCTTTGGACGCTTTAGTTGTAATGATTCACTGCCATGAGTACAACTACGTGATGAGTCCTGTGAGTCCTTCCAGGGAATCACCAAACCTGGGAGTGGTCTTGGGGCCCACAACACAACAATAAATAAATATCATGTGGGTAACTCCCAAATTTATGTCTCCAGAAATTAATTCTCTACTGAGCTTCAGATTATTTTATCCACCTGGCTATTTGGCATCACTCCTTGGAATATCTACTAGACATCTCACTCTTGACCTGGCCAAAACAAAACTCGTGATTTCCTCCACCAAATCTTTACTTCGGTAAAGGGCACCATCAGTCATTCACTTATGTCAAAAACCTAGAAATCATCTTTGATTTCTCTTTTCACTTACTACCAGCTCCCACTCAATGTCTATAAATCCTATCAGTTTTACACTGCGGGGGCATGCTCCCACAAAGGAAGCATTCAATAATGGAAGCTATTAGTATCTTCCCATTGCTTCTGAGCCCTAGCCAATGTCACCTCTAGACTGCACCACAGCAATATCCTCCAAACTCAGGTCCCTGCCCCTCCCTTGGCCTTTACAATCCATCCCTCTACACTGAGGCATTTTTAAAGAGGGATTTTTTAAAAATTATGTTGGAACATGTCATTCACCTGGTTAAAACTCTTCAATGACATCCCATCGGAAAAAAATCCTAACTCCCAAGTCTTACAGGGTGTACATGACTGGTGCGTGTCTACCTCTGGGACCTCATCTGGATACCACTCTTCCCTTTTCACACTATGTTCTAACCACACCAGCCTTCATTCTGTTTCTCTTAGCAGGCCAAGACTATTTCTGCCTTAAGTCTTTCTTAATAGCTGCTCCTGCTTCGCACAATTACCTCAAATGTCATTTCCTTAGAGGCCTTCCTTACCCACACTGCTTGGGAGAGATCCTACTCTAGAACACCACTGCATTTCATCATGTCCGTATTATCCCACTCTGAAAGCATCTTGCTCACTGAACTGTCTTTGCTGCCTTGTTCACTGTCACTCTCTCAGTGTCTGGATCTGTACTTGGCACATAGAAGGCACTCCAATACATGCTGAATGAAAAATGACATGCACAGCTGTCTCCTCACTGGGAAGAAAACAAGGCACTTGTGTGAAAAACAAGTTTGCAGTCTGGTTAATTAATTGCTATTCAAATCAAATCTACCCGATGAACTTGGCAGCTTTCTCTGACTTGAGAGGTTTTTTTTATTGTTTGTTTGTTTCGGGGGTGGAGGTAGCGTTTTATCATAAAGATATCCCTCATCAATTTAGTTAATAGTAATGGGTCATCTATCTTTGTTCATCAACTGGCCACAGAAAGAGCATATAGAAAGTATTATCTTAATTAGGCTACTCCTACTGTGGACAAGCTGCTTCACAGTTGAAGCAGAGCTGTTGGACTTTCTGTCCTAATAATGGGGTATAAGAAAGGAGCTTGGAAACACAGGTATCCTGAATATAATACGCAAGCAGAACCTTAAAAGAACCAGAAGAATGAAAACAGAAAGGAATTTGGGCTATCTTTTTTATACTGAGAAAGACCAGGTTTATCTTCCCCACACTGCCACTAAATCTGCCAAGACACCTAAAACCTGCCTAGTTTTTAAGGTGTTCCCAAGTAAAAACGAATTTTTAACCCTGGAATCGCCCACTCCCTTTTCCACCCCTTGCTATTTACTTTTTGGTTTCAGGACAGCTAAAGATTACACATTTTTTTGTTTGTTTGTAATTTAGAGACAGGGTCTTGCTCTGTTGCCAGACCTGGAGTGCAGACGTATGATTATGGCTCACTACAGCTTTGAACTTCTGGGCTCAAGCAATTTTCCTGCCTCAGCCTCCTAAGTATCTAGGACTACAGGTGCACACCACCATGTCTGTCTAGTTTTTAAAAATTTTTTGGTAGACACAGGGACTCACTATGTTGCCTAGGCTGAAATTTTTAAATAAAATTGTGATGTTTACTATCCCTACAAGAAATCATTCCAGCCAACTCCCTAGACCAAATCTCTTCCATAATGAGTTAACATTAATTAACTCATTTAACAAGTATTTACCAAACCTCTACTCGGTGTCAGGGCAGACCGTAATGTCGCCCAGCTCCTAGGACACCACATGGAGGCTCTACAAACGGTATTCCTTCAAGCTACATAACTCAGCAGCTCTGTGCCAGACACTTTTCTAGGTGCCTGGAATATAGGAAATGATCCAATGAGCAAAGAATGTGGAGCAAGCATTGTACTACATACTTTTAAATATACTGTCTTTACCCTCACAACAACTCTTATAAGTGGGGTCCTCCCCCTTTAGCCAGTTAGAAAATTTGGGCTCAAAAAGTTAATTAAAACATCCAAGGTCACTCAGATAGTGTCTGAGGCAGAGCTACTATCAATTTCTAAGAAACTGTGAACTAAATCTCATGAAAACAAGAAAATATATCTCCTGTTTCAGACAGCTACTCTAGTAGTCTGTTCTAAGCTTACTCTGTTATGAAGATTCAGTATTTTTTTCAAGTTAATAACACATTTTGCTACTTCAGTGTCCAAGTTGTTCAAAGGTGAGCCACTTATGTAGCTATCAACAAAACCCATCTTTTTCATCTCTAGAAAGCTAGGTGTCATTTCTTTCTCTTGGACTTCTAATTTTATTCCTTCAAATTTTTCAAATCCTGCAAGGAAAACAGGACTTCATTTCTCATTTAAGGCCTTTCACTATATTTCAGACCTAATAACAATTTCTGTTTAATCCACTAGTCTCCCATTCATGTTTCCTAATTCCTTTTGCAAATATCTGCTTCTATGGTTTCTTATAAATAAAATATTCTAATGAGCAATCGTTTTTCTTTGCTTTTCCTGAGCACTTGATTTGAGCCTACAGAAAGCTTTTGTTCTCACATGATGTAATTTATAAAACTTGTAATCCAATGTATGCTTTCTATATTATACGTGTGCCACTCCTCTCTGCCAACAAAACACAATAGCATCAGGCTTAATACAATATAGCCAGAGCAAACACTGACTTTCCACACTAATAATTACTATTACTGCAGTTACAGTAATGACTACTATTTTTAGTAAACTACACATCTAGAAATCCAGGAGGAAGTATAAAGAAAGGCATTTGGCAATTAACTTCTTACTATTAAGGTTATGTTACTAAAAGGTTCCCTTACTAGTAGCTTTGTTTTTTGACCATAAGCTTATGAGACAATTCAACCAAACCAAGGCAAGTATAACGAGAAATAAATTCAAAAAAATGAAAATGAATATATCTAGAGAAAAAGATATGCTAGGCTGACTCTTAAATGTATCAGAATGTTTACCTGTCTCAATAGCTCTCGAGGGCTCAACAAAACATAAAACCACAATTTGGCCTCCAAGATTCTCTGTAAAGTAGGAAGTTATCAATTTACAAAAGCTATCACAGAAAAGGAAAGAACAAAAAGGTGGAAAAGGTAATGAATTTTTAAACAAAACCAAAAAACAGACAACATACCTGGCAACATGAGAAAAAGCATCCACAAGGACAGATTCAAATTCTCTAGTGAATTCAGGTCCTTTCCTTTTACTGTTTTGGATGACATCATTCGCTAAATACAGAAAAGTAAGCTTTCTATTTGATTTGGCTGAAAAAAAAGAAAAGAAAATAATTTAACTTACACAAAAGAAATTCTCAATTCACCATTCTTTTTCCCTGGGCTACTCCTTAAAATAAATAAATAAATAAATAAGTATTATCTACTTGGGGATCAAGTAGATATGTTTAAACAGACAATCTAAGAAATAGGTTTAGGAATACCATTTTGGAAAAAAAAAAAAAAGAACAAGAATGGGCCATCGTCATATCTGTGCTGTTTTAACCAGGGTAATTGATAGTAAAAATGAAGATAATCCAAAGAAAATTCCTAAAGGATAAGCAGTCAATATTAATGTTAAAACTAATATTGCAAAAAATGAGCAATTTCTAAATCACTTTTAGTTAACAAATATTCCAGAATGAAAGACTGAGTTTGCCGGGCACAGTGGCTCACACCTGTAATCCCAGCACTTTGGGAGGGACCCCAGCACATTTGAAGTCTGGAGTTTGAGAACAGCCTGGCCAACATGGTGAAATCCCACCTCTACTAGAAATACAAAAATTAGCCAGGCATGGTGGTGGGCACCTGTAGTCCCAGCTACTCAGGAGGCTGAGGCAGGGAACTGCTTGAACCCAGGAGGCGGAGGTTGCAGTGAGCCAAGATCGCACCACTGTACACCAGCCTGGGTGACAGAGTGAGACTGTCTCAAAAAAAAAAAGACAGTTAGATTTCAATTTCAAAATGGTTTCTTGTAATTTTGCTCCTCAACTGAGATTTATCTGATACTCCAATAACCTTAATCAACAATATAGAAGAATCTCTAGGTGTACCAATAGATACTATCTCAAATGCAAGTATACATTAACCCTACATTGAAAATTTACACGTGTGTGAAATTTGGATATGCAAAATTAGGGCTTTTACAAAAACCATAACTCTCTTATTTATATGAAATGTGGTTATTCCCTATTACTGTGTATGGTATCACATATTAAACCATAAAAATCTCATGCAATATGTCTGAGTTACAGTTGCTGGGGGAACATTACCGAATTTCCTGGCTTCTATGCACATGATTTCTCAACTATAAAGTTACATCACTACTACTTTTGGTACCAGTTTTCTTTTAAAATAAATAAATCGGAACATAATTAGATGTTTCAAAACACAAAGTTTTCTCCAATGCTAAAGTACCTGAAAACCACAAGCTCTATGTCAACCTTTATACACCTGAGTAACTAGTCCTTGCTCTATTTCTCTCTCAAACCACTTTTGTTTCTTTGGAAATGCACAAACCATGTATAGGTCTGACACAGCAGGCATAAGATCTGACATTTTAAAATGTAGCTACAGGAGGCTGGGTACAGTGGCTCAGGCCTGTAATCCCAGCACTTTGGGAGGCCAAGGTTGGTGGATCATCTGAGGACAGAAGTTCAAGACTAGCCTGGCCAACACAGTGAAACCTCATCTCTACTAAAAATACAAAAATTAGCAGGGCATGGTGGCAGGTGACTGGAATCCCAGCTACTTGGGAGGCTGAGGCAGGAGAATCGATTGAACCCGGGAGGCAGAGGTTGCAGTGAGCCGAGACCACACCACTGCACTCCAGCCTGGGCAACAGAGTGAGACTCCATCTCAAAAAAAAAAAAAGAAAGTAGCTACAAGAGAATAACCCAAGTTAAAAACAAGATTTTAAAAGCATATTATAGTTTAAACTGATGTCTTAAACAGTCATAACATTAAATATGGATACCCTGAATTGTCTTAACCTTCTGGTAATAACCTAGTTTAGGTGGCCAACTGATAAGAATACTGGGAACCTGGAGCTTTCTTCAACTCTTCTAATTATTATTTCAGCAGAACAAAAGTATCAATAGTTACAAAACCTACTGTTGCTACAAAGGTATGATATGGTAAAAGGCACTTTTTTTTAAAGCAAACCTTGCTCTGCAAAGTTGATGTAAGTCAAACTACCACATCTATAATGCCACGCAAGTTAGCAGATTCAAAAGTAAAACAGAACTTCAACAAAGCAAATTTGATTAAGTAGACCTTTAAAATTCCATACATTTTGTATTAAAAAACCTACAATCCATATCCTAAAATGTCACTTTGGACATTCAAGACCTGATACATTTTTCAGTATACAAACAAAGTAGCTAAGTGGCTTGAGAGCCAAGGTTTTCACTGTTTACAATGCCAATTACTTTTCATCACCCCAGAACTTAACAATAGGGATTTATTTAGGATAAACTGTATCCCTCCACACCCAACATCCTCAACAGTCATAAGCGCCTTGTGTCAAGGTGGTATGACAAAACCCTAGAGCTCTTGAGCACACACCATCACAATACACACAACACACACACCCTGCCATTCCAATGCTGGGGGACCACTCACTTGTTCAGATGTCTTTCCTGTATGACAGAAATAGGTCCTTTCACCCACTATGCCCAACTGGTCAAACTAGTGGTTGAGTAAAATTTAAACAACTGGTTAATCAAAACTTTTTACTTGTTTGGCTGTTTTTGACATCTAGAGAAAGTCTTAAAGTAATTCTGGGATAAAAGCCTGTTTACCTACATTCAGGCCAAGATACAAAACACCATTAAAAATACTCATTTAGGAGCATTTTACACCAAACTATTCCATAAAGAAGGGGAGACATTCTACTTAGAACAGAGCTCATATGAGATAAATTAAGAATTATTCCTAGAAAATGGAAAGATAACACATCAGGAACAGAAGTATTTAAGCAAGAAAAAAAGTTAATTTTTGTAAATCTCAAATATTTGGAAGACAACTCAGAGACAGTCTGTGAACATTTCAGCTAGAGAATAAGACTTCACCCTAGACAGAACCTAAAGGGCTCATCACTCTGAACATTAGGGCACAGAATCCTTTTCCTTTAGCATGGGGACATTTTCAGTTCATGAAGGAAGCCTGGATATTAGAAAGCTAAATCTTGATGCTTGGAAGAGCATCTTTTTTTTTTTTTTTTAACTCTGCACTGTTCAGTAAGGTAACCACTAGCCACTTGTGGGTATTGGAACACCTGAACTGTAGCTGGTAAAAACCTGGAAACTAAATTTTCAATTGTATCCACTTAAAACTTTAGTTCCTCGGTCACACATTTTAAGTGCTCCGTAGCCACCTATGCCAAGTGGCTACCTTGCTGGATGGCACAGATATAAAACATTGCTATTATCACAGAAAATTGTATTAGATAGCGCTGTTTAGATCCTTTACGTTGTTATCAGATAAAGTTGCATTGGATAGTGCTGTTCAGATCCTTTACTCAACCACGAAAATTGTATCAAAGACCATGATTTAATTCCTATTTTTAAACTATGTAACAGGCACCATGCTATATCCTGTGATGTTACAAAGAAACACGAAGTCTAGTTCCTCCCTCAAAAAATAATCTAATGACAATGATGTAACCAGTTCAAATGAACAGCTACTAGGAACAAATTAAATGCTAAACTGGTATGATGGGGTGTGAGGCACTGATTAATTCTAATACATGAAAACATTACAGTTTGGTTGGAGTCAGATGACCACCTTCACTTATTAAATGCACTGAGTACCAGAAAAACCACACATTTGGCATCAGGCAGCCCTGGGTTCATGTCCTGGCTGTAAGCCTCCGGACAAGGCACTTAATCTCTCTATACCTTTATTGTCTCATCTATAAAATGAGGATAATAATGCTGGCCTACTTGCAACATAAAGCTCTATCATATGAGATTAGGGATAACGGAGCTTCATAAATAAATATACTCTCTAATTTGCTTTTTTTCAATAACTCAACTAGGGTGAGGTGAGGACTCAAGAAAGCTTCACACAAGAAATGACATTTGAGATAGACTTTAACTGTCTCAGAGGTCCCACCCAATAGGATTCTGTACAGTGGCAACTCACATTTCAGCAGACTTTACAAATAATTTCTGAATGGCACAGTGGGGTACATGAAGAAGGGCCCATAAACTCCAGGCTCTACCTCTCCCCAGAACTGCCCAAAGGGCTGAAGGGATCCCTATCTCAGTACAGTATGTGATATTTGGGGGTCCCCGCTAAAGGGCCAGAACTGAGTCTCCCGAAAAAAATCATAGATTTTGGTGTTTGCCAGCCTGATGTCGTCTGAGCCTCAACAGTCCAAAAGCCTTGAAAATACCACTTTAACCACTTCAGTTTCCTCGCCTGTAGAGCAGGACATCTGTGATGTCTCCACCTCACAGATAGTAGAGAACACTTGTAAAGCCACTTCCTGTGCTATAAAGGCCTACCATACATAGGGTGTCCAGAGTAGTCTTCTATTACGAAACTCATCAGTACATCAGGGAGTGTAGGTGCCCATCTTTCCCCACCAGACTGTAAGCAACTTGAAGGCAAACACAATGCCTCACAGTGAGTAATCAACAGTCGCATCTCACCATGATCTACTGAATGCCTATGCTGTGCGTGACACCATGCTAAATGTTCATTTGGATTATCCTGTTTACTTCTCACCATGAGATGAGTCTCAGTTTTTTCCTCTTCTGCAAAGTTTGTAGAGCTCTGAGAATTTTTTTAATGACAATACATGTAAAGTTATCAGTACTGCACTTCGCATGTCATAAAAACACAGTAAATATCAGTTAACCATTCTATAGATGAGGAAATGAAGGGACAGGTTAAGTTGCTGGGTCAGTAAGTGGCAAAGTCAGGCTTAAATTCCAGGCAGTTGGCAGAGGAAACATGCTATTAAGTGTCCAACCCAGTGCCTGGCACATAACAGACTGAATTCAGTGAATGTCTGTCAGAACCTGAGCAGGGCCTGAAATCAATGACAGCTGCATGAGAGACAGGAGAGGGAAGGTCTGGGTGGTGTGGCCCCTTAACCTAAGATGTGAGAGACTACCTACTTCACAGGGCTGTTGTGAGGACTGCGTGTGAGGGTATATACAAAGGTCTTAGTATAGTGACTGGCATGGAGTAAAGATTTTGTAAAGGTCAGCTATCCCTGCCTCCCTCTTACAGATGAGAAAACAGAGACACAGGGAGATGAAAAAACTCTCCCAGTATTATTCAGCTGGCAAATCGCTAAGCCAGGACTCGATCTAAGGAGTCTGACTCCGGAGCCCACTGGTTTTTACTCCAAATACCCAGTACGGGGCAGGACATGCTAGGACCCCGTACGGGGCTGAATGCAGCCGAGATAATAACAGCCACAAATGTCAGGGGGAAACTGAAGGTTAAATGACTTGATGAACTGGAAGTCTGGGCACCTGAGCCCCTGTCTGTGGCACCTCAGGCAAGTAGCTTAAACCTTCCCGGGTCTCAGTTTCCTTCTTTGAGAAATGGGGCTAACCTTGTCTCCCATCTCAGAAGCTCGATCAGGCCTGGAAAGCTAGGCTCAATAAAGAGCCTTAGAGAGGCCTAAAGGGTGGCTGGGCGAGAGGACAACCCCGGGACGGTCCAGGGGGTGGGGAGTTAGTGTTTACCTTTACGGAGCTCGCGGTGCCACACGGAGACGATGGGTCCCGCGTGCTTGCGGTGGTGGATGAGCCACAGGGACAGGGTCTGCACGCTCTGCTGAGAGTTGCTCAGCTCCGAGAGCTTCTTCTCCAGCGCCGACTCAGAGAAGGAGGACATAGTGGCGGCAGTGAGGCCCGGCAGCGAGCGGCCTGGGCCGCCCAGTGCGGCGGGAAGAGCGATGGCACGAGGTCGGGGCCTCACCTGACAGGCCGCCGGACTTTTTACGGACTGACAGACGGCCAGGGGTGCAAGGAGGGGGAGGGGATGGGTCTCCGCAGTAATAGCCGCCCGCGCCGCCGCCACAAGATGGCCACCCGACCTCTCACCCCGCCCCGAGAGCGGGGTCAAAGAGCAAGGGCCAGAGCAGCTGGGCACCGAGAGGTGTCGCAGATCTAGAAAACTGTCCCTTTAGAGGCGGCGGCCTCTCTAAACCTCGCACAGAGAACTTCGAACGAGACACAGAGAGGGAAACAGCGTAGTTCCCCCAGCCCCCGGAAGACGCTTTCACCGCTCAAGCCCGCACACCGGCGCAGAGGATGTCGCCGGAACCCTTTCTCCCGCTCCCTCGGAACCTTTCTGGCGCGGTAAGGCGCGCTACTTAGAGCGTCACTTCCGGCGGGGCAGAGGAGGCGGGAGAGGGAAAGGCTGGAAGACGAGGTAAGGGAAGAATGGCGGGAACCGGAGGGAGCTCAGCAGCTTAGACTCCGTAGAGGGGTATCCTGATGGTACACTGAGTCTGAGAGATCATGACCTGGGCATGGGAGGGGGGCTTCCTTTGTAATCTGGCGGGCCCCAGGCCGCACCTTTCCTCCATACGTGTTCGTCTCTCTGGCTGTCCCCCAAAACACTTATTTTTGGTTCTTCCAAGCCACCCACGTGTTCTTTTCACCCCTCCACGCCCTGGCGAACGTTCTCTCTCCGAAAGTGACATCCTCTCTCTCACCTGGTGAGCTCCTTCCTATCCAGCCTCCAGGAGCACCCTTTAATGTCCAGTTCTGACCATTTAGTCTATAACAGCGCCGTCATGAAACACGCATCTGGGCTCTCGGCTCTTAAGTGGTTTCTCATTCAGGGTATTATTACATGCTGCTTTTGCCTTCTGGGGGTCCCATTGACTTTTTCCAACTTAAATGAGGTGTTAACTTTGGGGAAAAGGTGGAGGGAACTAACTTACCCTTCCCGATGTGTTTGTTGACCTCATGTGAAGGAAGACACGCTATTTGAGGCCTGGCGCAGTGGCTCTTGTTTGTAATCCCAACCCTTTCGGAGGCCGAGGCGAGAGGATAACTTGAGGCCTGGAGTTCAAGACCAGCCTGGGTACCATAGCGAAACTTAGCCAGACATGGTGACACTCACCGGTAGTTACAGCTGTGCAAGAGGATCCTTTGAGCCCAGGTGTTAAAGGTTACAGTGAGCTATGATCGTGCCACCGCACTCCAGCCTGGGTGAAGGAGGGAGACTCAAAACAAAACACTGTCTGAGACTCTAAACCTTGACCCTATTTTTTTTTAAGTTTTAAATCCCAGTTTTAAATCAAAGCAGCAGAGAAATTTTGTCTTTCCTTCTGCCACCGGGGTGATGGTAGGGAGTTAAGTTATAGATGTAAGAGGATTTTAAAATTTCCTGATCGTGGTAGAACTTCCTAGTTGTGGGCAAACTCTAAGAGACGTTCTGGTTGATGCCTGCTTTTGCTCTTACTGCACTGTATTGCAGTTCTTTGCTTACATGCCTTTACCCCTCCTCCAGACTAGAATCATAATCATAGCTAACACCATGAGAGGTTATTATGTGCCAGACACTATTTCCACACAGTAACTCATTTAATCCTCACAGCAAAGCTATGAGGTATTATATTATCCTCCTTTTGACAGCTTAGGGAGCAGGCTCAGAGAGGTTAAGTGATCTACCCAAGATCACATTACTAAGATTTGAGGGAAGGGGCTGCAACTTAGTCATCATTTTAGCCCCAGTTCCTGATTTATCAAGTGAGTTAGTATAAAAGAGGTGAATAACCTAAAATCATACAGTCAGGATCTAGTCATAACTGAGGGCTTTTGTGTCCAAATCTAGATCATCTTTCCATATTAAGTAACACTGTCATATGCTGAGCACTTTTATACCAAGTCACTGTGTATTAAGCACATTACATGCATTCTTTTATTTAATTCATACATCAATCTTATGGGTTGAGATTATTATCACAATCACTATTTGGTAGATGAGAAAACAAAACATGGTTATGTACCTTATGTACTTGGACATAGTTAGGAAATACCAGAGCCAGGAATCAAATCAAGGTTATCTTATACCTGATCCAAAATTCTTGACTCCTGAACCAATGGTTTATTCATTCAGCAAATAATTTTTCAGCACCTGTGTCCTAAGCACTCTTCTAAGCTAACAGATAAAATCCGTGTCCTCAGGAACTTATTTTCTACTGAGAAAGATAGAAAAACAAACATGCAAGTTTAGAGTAAGTCAGAAAGTGGTGAGTAACTTCAGTGAAAATCAAGGAGGTAAGGAGGGAATGTATATGTGTAGATGGGTAGTCTTTTACTTAGAAGGCCTCATTGATAAGGTGACATTTGATAAGATTCCCAAAAGAAATGAAAGAACAAGCCATATGCCATTGTTCCAGGAAGAGAGAAAACCAGGTTTATAGCATTGTTGGCATTTTGAAGGAACAGCAGAGAGGACAATAAAGCTGGAGTGATACAACCAGAAGGGTGGCTGGAAATTAACTCAGAAAAGTAGAAAGGGACTGCATCACATGGGGACTTGTAGGCAACAATATAGACTTTAGATGTTACTCTGAATGAAAGGAAGTCCATTGGGCAGTTTTGCACAAACAAGGAGTATTGTGGCTGTTAGAAAATAAGACAGTAAGGGTGCAAAGGTAGAAGCAGGAAGGACCAGTTTGGCAACTGTTGTAGTAACCCAGGTGAAAGGATAACTCAAACCAGGTTGTATCAGTGGAAGTGGCAAGAAACGGACAGTTCTGGGGATATTTTAGAAGAAGAGGTAACAGGATTTGCTGATAGATTGGATGTGGGATGTGAAAGAAATATGAGAGTTCAGATAGCTCCAAGGGTTTTGGCCTAAGCAACTATAAGAATAAAGCTTCCATTTACTGAATTACAGGAAAGAGTGAGTTTGGGGAGTAAGAGCAAGCATTTGTATATGGACATGTCCATTTGGAAATGCCTATCTGAGTATAGATGTCTAAGGGGCAATTGTGTTTATGAGTCTGGAGCTCAAGGAAGAGAGATCTGGGCTAGAGATAGAAATGTGAGAGTCATAACAGTGAGTAAGGTGTAAAAAGAGACTGAGTCCTAGGATACTTCAACATATAGAGGTCTGAAAGATGATGATATGATTATGTGATTTTTCTTCTTAAGCTTCTTAATAGCTTGTTAATATTAACTAATCGATTTTCAAATATTGAGCCAGCCTTGCATCTCTGAAATATACCCCACTTTTATCATGGTGGGTGTGTGTGTGTTTTACATACTGCTGAATTATATTTCCTAATATTTTATTTAGGATTTTTGCATCTATACTCAAGAGGGAAATTGGTCTATAGATTTTTTTAATTTTTGTATTGCCTTTGGTTTGGTATCAGGATAATACTAGCTTCATAAAATGAATTAGAAAGTGTTTCTTCTTTTTCTAGAAGAGTTTGTGCAGAATTGGTGTTAATTCTTCATTAAACCTTTGGTGGAATTCTCCAATGAAACCATCTTGGCCTGGAGATTCCCTCCCTCAATTCCCCCTTCCCCTTCCCCTTTCCCTTCCCTCCCTCTCCTCCCCTCCCCCTCCCCTCCCCTTCTCTCTCCCCTCCTCTTCCCCCTCCGTTTACCCCTTTCCCTCCCCCTCCCCTTCCTTTCCCTTTTCCTTCCCTGGAGTTTTTAAATGACAAATTCAGTTTCTTTAAAAGCTATAAAGCTATTCAAATAATCCCTTTCATACTGTGGTTATGTTTTTTAAAGAATTACCTACTTCATCTGAGTTGTCAGATTTATATGTGTAAAGCTATTTGTGGTATTCCCTGTCTTTGTTTTCTGTTGCTTATAACAATACCTGAAACTGGGTAATTTATAAAGAAAATGGATGTATTTGTTACAGTTGTGGAGGCTGAGAAATCCAAGGTCAAGGAGCCACATTGAGTAAAAAACCTTCTTGCTGGTGGGGACTCTGCAGAATCCCAAGGCAGTGCAGGGTATCACAGGGCTAGGGGGCTGAGTGTGCTAGTTCAGGTCTCTCTTCCTCTTATAAAGCCACCAGTTCCCATGATAACCCATTAATCCATTTATGAAGGCTCATAAAGACTCTACCTCCACTTCTCATTGGGAATTAAATTTTAGCATGAGTTTTGGAGGGGATAGATATTCAAACCATAGCATTTTCATATTATCCTTTTGATGTCTGCAGGGTCTGTAGTACTATCCCATTTCATTACTGATTTGGGTAATTTCCAATGTCAGTGTCTCATCTCTTCTCTCTCTTTTTCTTCCTCTCTCTGTCTTGCTCACTCACTCGTCAGTCTTGCTAGAAGTTTATCAATTTTATTGACTTTTTCAGAGAACCAGTTCTTTATTTCATTGAGTTTCTCTGTTTTCTGTTTTATCCATTTCTGCTCTTTATTATATCCTTCTTCTGCTTGCTTTATTTTGCTCTACTTTATGTCTAAGTTCTTGTGGTAGGAGTTTACCTTTTTTATTTGAGAATTTCCCCTTTTCTAATATATGTCTTAGTACTATTAATTTACATCTCAGTGTGACTATAGCTGTATCCACAGATTTTGGTGTGTTGTATTTTCATTTTCATTCATTTCTATGTTTTTTTTTTCTAATTTCCCTTAAGGTTTCCTCTCTGTTTTGTGGATTATTAGAAATATGTTGTTTAGTTTTCAAGTATTTGGAGATTTTCCTGTTAACTCTTTGTTCGTGATTTCAAGAGCTTGATTTTGTTGTGGCTGGGGAATATCACTGTGTAAGATTTCAATTCTTTTAAATTCGTTGAGGTTTGTTTTATGGCAGGATAATCATCTCTCTTAATATATGTTCTGTGAGCACTTGAAAAGAATGTTTGCCAGACGTGGTATCTCATGCCTGTAATCTTAACACTTTGGGAGGCCAAGGCGGGAGGATCACCTGAGCCTAGGAGTTCAAGACCAGCCTGGCAACATGACAAAACTTGGTCTCTATAAAAATACAAAAATTAGCTGGACATAGTTGCATGCGCCTGGAGTCCCAGCCACTCAAAAGACAGGTGGGAGGACTGCTTGAGCTCGAGAGGTTGAGGCTGCAGTGAGCAATCATCGAGCCACTAAACTCCAGCCTGAGCAATAGAGTGAGACGCTGTCTAAAAGACAAATAACAACAACAAAAGAATTTGTAGTCCGCTGTTGTAGGATGGAGTGTTTATAAATGTCGTAGATCCTATTAGTTGATGGTGGTGTTTTTCTATGTCCTTGCTGGTTTTTGGTCTGGTTATTCTATCCATTGTTGAGAGAGGAATATTGAAGTCACCACCATCTATTCTTGTGAATTTGTCTATTTCTCCTTTTAGTTTTATCCATTTTTGTTTCACACATTTTGCAGCATATACATTTTAAGATTGTGATATGTTCTTAGTAGATTTACCTGTTATTCATTGTACTCTGTCTCTGGTATTTTTTTTTCTCTGAAGTCTACTTTATCTTGTATTAATATAGCTGCTCTTCTCTTTGATGAATGTTTGCATGATAATATATTTTTCCATCCTTTGATTTTCAACCTGCCTCTATCATTCTGCATAGTGAGTTTCTTATAGACAGCATGTAGTTAGATCATGTTTTTAAATCCACTTTGACAATCTCAGTCTTTTAATTGATGTATTTAGACCTTTTACACTTAAATATAATTATAGTTGGCCCTCTATATTCATGAGTTCTGTCTTTGTGGATTCAATCAACTGTGGATTAAAAATACAGTTGACCCTTGAACTACACAGGTTTGAACTGTGGCAATCTGTTTATATGCAGACTTTCTTTCCCTTCGGCCAACCTGCCTCCTCCTCAGCCTACTCAACATAAAGACAAGGATGAAGGCCTATATAATGATCTACTTCCACTTAATGAATAGTAATTGTGATTTTCTTTTCTTTTTTTTTCTTTTTTTTTTTTTTTTTTTTTTGAGATGAGGTCTCCCTCTGTCACCCAGGCTGGAGTACAGTGGTGCAATCTTGGCTCACTGCAACCTCTGCCTCCCGGGTTCAAGCAATTCTCCTGTCTCAGCTTCCCAAGTAGCTGGGATTACAGGCAACTGCCATCATGCCTGGCTAATTTTTGTATTTTTGTAGAGGTGGGGTTTCATCACATTGTCCAAGCTGGTCTTGAATTCCTGATCTCAGGTGATCTGCCCACCTC
>CAUYQU010019915.1:0-23535 GCA_963574635.1 Cheracebus regulus
AACTGACACAAGAACACAAAATCAAACACTGCATGTTCTCACTCATAGGCGGGTGTTGAACAATGAGAACACATGGACACAGGGAGGGGAGCACTATACGCTGGGGTATGTTGGAGGGAAATAGGGGAGGGACAGTGGGGGGTGGGGAGTTGGGGAGAGATAGCATGGGGAGAAATGCCAGATATAGGTGAAGGGGAGGAAGGAAACAAATTACACTGCCACGTGTGTACCTATGTAACAATATTGTATGTTCTTCACATGTACCCCAAAACCTAAAATGCAATAAAAAAAATACATACACACATATACATACATGTTTATTTGTATAACTGAAATGAATAATGGCAATGACACAAGGGGCAGGAGAAACAAATTAGAATTTTTATAATGTACTTGCACTATCTGTGGAGAATAATAATATGTGAATGTAGACTCACATTAGTTGTAAGTATATATTGCAGACTCTAGGAAAATCACTGAAAATAGTTAAAAATGAGAATAAATAATATACTGAGACATGACAGAAAATCAAACAATAAAAACAGTCCATTAAAAACACAAAAGGCAGAAAAAATATAGAAGACAAAAGTAGGAACAAAGATTAGTGATCAAATAGAAAATAGTAACAACATGGTAGATACTAATTCAACTTCCTAAATAATCACTTTAAGTTTTAATAATTTAAATACACCAGTTAAAAGACAGAGATTGTCAGATTGGGTCCAAAAACAAGACCCGACTATATGTTGCCTATAAGAAGCCCACTTAAAATATAAAGACCCATATACATTAAAAGTAAATGAAAAGAAAAGGATATACCATGCTAACATTAATCAAAAGAATGTGGAAATAGCAATATTAATTTTAGACACAGCAGACTTCAGAGTAAGGATGTTTATCAGAGATAGAGACAGTGAATGCTGACATAAGGATCAATACTCTAAAAGACATAACAATCTTCAAAGGGTATGTACCTAATAACAGAAAGTTGAAATATGTGAGGCAAAATCTGATAAAACTGTAAAGAGAAATAAATTTGTTCATTATAAGAGATGAAGGTTTTAACATTCATCTTTTAGAAACAGACAGGTCCAGCAGGTGGAAAATCAGTAAAGACATATTGAACTCAACAGCATCATCAATCAATTGGATCTCATTGACACCTATAGACTATTTTATCCAATAATGACAGATTGCACATTCTTCTTGTGATTGTTTGCAACATTCACAAAGATAGATCATATTCTAAGCCATAAAATACACCTTAAAAATGTAAAAGAATGGATATCATACCATGTCTGCTCTTAGACAACAGTAAAATTAAACTAGAAATCAACAATAGAAAGCTGGAAGATTCTAAAATACTCAGAGCTTAAAGAAAACACATGGGTCAGGAAAATCTCAACCAAAAAAATTAAAAACATTTTAAATAAAAATGAAAATGTAATTTGCCAAATTTTGTAGGATGGAGGAACAGTACTTAGAGGTAAATTTATAGCATTAAAAGCATACATTAGAATTTTTTTAAAAAAATCTAAAACCAATAATATAAGCTTCCAACAGAAGAAACTAGAAAGAGAAGAGCAAATTAACTCCAAAGCAAATAGAAAAGAAGAAATAATAAAAATTAGAGCAGAAATTAATAAAATTAAAAGCAAGCAATCAATAGAGAAAACTGAACAAAACTAAAAGATGGTTCTCTGAAAAGATTAATAAAATTAGTAAACCTCTAACCTGGTTAAAACAATGAGTGCATACACAAATTACTAATACTTAAAATGAAAGAGAAAATATCACCACAAAACACATGGATGTTAAAAAAAATGATAAAAGATTAATTAAAATCTATGCTTATAAATTTGATAACTTAGATGAACTGAAATAATACCTTAACAGACATAACCTGTTGAAAATTGCACAAGAAAACCTAAAAATAGCAGAATGGGTTAATATCTGTTCAGTAAATTGAATTAATAGTTAATAACCTTTCAAAACAGAAAGCACCAGGCCCAGATAGGCTTCCTGCTGAATTCTACTAAATATTTAAGAAGAAATTTCACAATTCCTTCCAATCTTTGTTTTCAGAAAAATAAAGAAATATTTACTAACCCATTATTTGAGGCTAATGTTTTCTTAATACCAAAACCAGCCAAAGACATTTCAAGAAAGAAGACTACATATTGAAATCTCTCATGAATATTAATACAAAAATTCTCAACAAAATATTAGCAAATCAAATTCAACAATTTGTAAAAAGGCTTATAGTACATGACCAAGTTGGATTCCTCACAGGAAAGCAAGGTTGGCTCAACATTTGAAAATTGATTATATCTATTAAACCAACTGGCTACAAACAAAAGTTACATAATCTTATTAGTAGTTCCAAAACCAAAAGCACTTGGCAAACTTCACCATCCAATCATGATTGTAAAAAATACTATTCAGGAAACTAGGAATATAGAAAAAATTCATCTACTTTTTAAGGAACATCTACCAATAATCTATAGCTCTCATTATGCTTAATACTGAGAAACTTAATTTTTCTCCTAACCTCAAGGACAAAGCAAGGATGTTTTCTCTCACTATTGGTTTTCAACATTATACTGGAAACCCAAGCTAATGCAATAAGACAAAAAAGTAGATAAAAGGTATATAGATTGAGAAATAAGAAATAAAACTGTCTGCTTTCAGATGACATGATCATCTACATATAAAATCTTAAGGAACTGATAGAAAAACTCTTAGAAGTAATAAAGAATTATAGCAAGTTTGCAGCATACAAAATTAATACAGAAGTCAATCATTTTCCTATAAACTGGCAATGACCAAGTGAAATTTTATATTAAAAACATATTTTCACTTACATTTCCACTCCAAAACGTATTTACATATAAATCTAACAAAATACATATAAGATTTCTATGAGAAAAAAATCACAATACAGTGAAAAAACTATCAAAGAAGAATTAAATAAATGGATAGATATTTTATGCTCATGATTAAGAAGGAAGATTCAATATTGCCCAAATGTAAGCTCTTCTCAACTTACTCTATAGATTCAATGCAATCTTAATAAAAAATATCAGCAAGTTAATTTTTAGATATTGTCAAACTGATTCGACAGTTTATTTGAAGAGGCAAAATATCCAGAATGGACAACTCAATATTTAAGGAGAAAAAACAGTGTTGGAAGACTGACACTACATGATTTCTACTTACTATAAAACTAGAGTAACCAGGATAGGGTCACATTGGTGAAATAATAAATAAGTAGATCAAAGGGATGCAATAGAGAACCTAGAAATCAATCCACATAATTATAAGCAATTAACCTTTGACGGGGGAGACAGGGCAATACAAGGGAGCAAAGACAGTCTTTTCAACAAATGGTGCTAAACCAGCTGGCCCCCTCCCTCAAACACACAGAGAACACACACACACACACACACACAGAGAGAGAGAAAAAAAAAGACAAAGAAAGAAAGAAGAAAGAAAGAAAGAGAAAGAAAGAAAGAAAGAGAGAGAAAAGAAACCTGACATAGATATTGCACTTTTCACAAAATTAACTCAAAATGAATCATGGACCTAAATAAATATTCATGAAGTTCATAGAAGATTGACATAAGAGGAAACTGTGATGATTTAGAGTATAGTGATGAGTTTTTAGATACAACACGAATAGCACCATCCAAGAAAGAAAGAATTGGTAAGTTAGACTTTATGAAAATTAAAACTTCTGTTGTGTGAAAGAATATGTCAAGAGAGAGAAAAGACCATCCACAGACTAGGAGAAAATATTTACAAAGTACATATCAGATAAAGAACTGTCATTCAAAATATACAAATATCTTTTAAAACTGAACAGTAAGAAAGACAACAACCTGGTTAAAAACCAGATCATATCAAAATGTTGAAACCCAGTCTTTACTAAAACTACAAAAATTATCCAGGCATAGTGGCACATCACTGTAATCCCAGCTACTCAGGAGGCTGAGGCAGGAGAATTGATTGAACCCAGGAGGCAGAAGTTGCAGTGAGTCAAGATCACACCACTGCACTCCAGCCTGGGCAAGGAATGTGAAACTCTGTCTAAAAAAAAAAAAAAGAAAACAACAACAACAAAACTTTAACACCTCACCAAAGAAGATATACAGAATATACAGAAGGCAAATTAGCTTATGAGAAGACAACATCAGATGTCACTAAGAAATCGAAAATTTAAACAATAAGATACCACTATATACTAATTAGCATGCTCAAAATCCAGAACACTGACACGACACCACCAAATTCTGGAAAGGATGTGGAGATTCAGGAACTCTCACTGACTGCTGGTGGGAGTGAAAAATGGTGCAGCCACTTTGGAAGAGAGTTTTGTGTTTTCTTACAAAACTGTATATTCTTACCATCAAATCCAGCAAGCATGCTCCTTGGTATTTATCCAAATAAGTTAAAAACTTAGGTCCACACAAAACCTGTACGTGAAGTTTTATTTGTGCTTGCCAAATCTTGGAAGCAAACAAAAAGTCCTTTAGTAGGTGAGTGGGTATATAAACTCTGGTACATCCAAACAATGGACCATCATTCAGTGCTAAAGAGAAATAAGCTATCAAGCCATGAAATGACAGGGGAAAACTTAAAAGCGTACCAGTAAGTGAAAGGTGCCAGTCTGAAAAGGCCACATACAACGTGATTCAACTCTACGGCATTTTGTTAAGATGTAAAATTATGGAGAGAGTGAAAAGACCAGCGATTGTCAGGGGCAGAGCAGAGGGAGGGAAGGATGAACAGGCAGAGAACAAGATTTCTGGAGCAGAGAATCTACTCTGGATAATACTGTAATGGCAGATACATATCATCATCTGTCTAATTCCATAGGATGTGTATCAGGAGTGAACCCTAATATACCATATGGACTTTGTGATGTTTATGTGTCAATGTAGGTTCATTAATTGTAACACATGGACCACTCTGCTGGAGAATATTGATCATGGGGACAGGTATGCATGGGTGGTGGTTGGTGTGTATAGAAGCTCTCTGTACTCTCTGCTCAATTTTACTACAAAACCAAAACTGCTCTAAAAATAATGTTTATTAATTTTGATTAAGCAAGATTGAGTTATCTTGATATTTAATCTTGATAAAAGAAGATAATCAAATGATGATCTTGACAGATAATCAGTCAAGATATCAGTCAAGACAACAATTTGATTCTCTTCTTTCCATTTGCATTTTGTATGCCATGGTTCTTCATACCAAGGACAGAAAAATGTGGATACAGAAGCCCTTGTTTTATCACTTCTTTAAAAAAAGATTGCACAGAAAAACATAAATATATATCACAAGGCATCTAGTCTGAAAACAAAAGGGCACTCCCACAATTTATGCCTTGATATTATAGTGGGAGAGAATTTCTTTCCACTAATGGAAACCTCTATTATCATATTTTTCCAAGAGCAGCTCTAATGATCTGAATCCAGAATTTATTTTTAAGTGAGAGGAACAAATTGGCTTAGTAGGCCATCATTTGTTGCCAAATGAATTGAAAAAAAAAAATGTTTAGGCATGCAAGGATCACATATTTGTTGAGGGAAAAAAAACTAATTTATTTTAAAATTGATGAATACCTGTTGGTTTAGAGAACTGAGACCTGCAGCCGTGAGTAGAGTTCTCTGTGTAAAACACGGCAGCAGGTGGGTAAGAGGAGACGCGCTCCTCTGTGCCTCCCCATCTTGGCCCTCTTCCCCCTCCTTTCTCAGGAGACAGACCCTTCTGCCCACCTTCCACCTCTCCTCTCACCTTCAAGCTGGTCTGCACTAAAGTTAATAGATTGCTCATTTTTCACAGATGCCACAAACTTACCCCAGGGATATTTGCATTTTTAGAGCTGTCAGAATTTTAAGCAAAGACGTGATGTTCAGATGACAGGCCAAGACCAAGTGGCAGAGGAGGGACGGTTTTAATTCCTGGAAAATCTCAGTGTCTTCAGGCACATGGGCTTCATCTGCCAGCCCTGACCGGTGGGTGAGCCTGCCAGAAATGGTGCCCACGTTTGCTTTACAGACTATGCCATCACATTGAGTGGATTTCCCCAATAAGAATCTTTACTTATTTTTTTGGCCATTAAGCCTTCTAATTTCATTTTCTCTCTTCTCCTTCACTCAAATATTCTTAAGTTATAAATTACATCCAAGGAGAAAAGGGCAGGAAGGGAGGATTTACCCTGAACTTCTCATCCAGCCTGGATGAGGACACAGGGAGGCTGTTACGCTGGGGGACTTGCCTGAGTCCACAGGGATGCTGTGACGCTGGGGGACTTGCCTGGGTTCACTGTGCTGCCAGTGGATGCAGAGTGGAATGAGGACCCTAGCCTCACTGCACAATGCAGCCCCCTCTAAGGCCACTGGCCCTCCAGCTGCTCAGACACAATGTGGAGAATGGTCTGCCTCCCACAGACTTTGTCAGTGCCTTTCTTCTGCAAAAAAAAAAAAGGAACATAATATTACTGGATTTCTCAGAAAGAGGCTAATGATGGGCTTGAAATATTTGAGTAAAACAAATGAGAAACATGCAAAATGCATTAATGTTTAATAAAGGTGGGAGGTGGGAAAGGTGCTTGTGTTTGAATTCTTTTTAAGTAATTAAGAAACTTCTATGCCCTGATACCTTTATATTCATGAAATTACACTCGCCTAATCCTGTATCTTCTAGCAACAGCAGCAAAGAAAGGAATATGGTATACTATGATTTCTTATGATCTTGGGGGAGGGAACATGCCTGTTCATTGAGCAAGATTTTTAAAATTTAATTCTGAAGAAACAGCAACTTGATTTCTTA
Organism: Cheracebus regulus; assembly: GCA_963574635.1. NCBI lineage: Eukaryota > Metazoa > Chordata > Mammalia > Primates > Pitheciidae > Cheracebus > Cheracebus regulus. Next base: position 6,838 of record CAUYQU010019915.1, read on the forward strand.
TATTATGAACAAGCAGAGTCTTGTTATTTGCAAAGTCCTGGAACTGAGCTTCCCTTCTGGGACCATCCCTGTCTGTCCTGCCTTTCAGGGCCATCTCCCACCTCATCATCTTTCATTTGCTTCCTGGTATCCCCTGCCCACACTTTAAATGAGGATTTAAATAGAGCTTCCACTCTTATCACAGGTTGTGTGTCTATGCCTTTTACCAGCATTGGTACATCTGACTCAGAGATATCACAGCTCTCCCACGCAATCCTGAGTGTGGCTATACTATAAAGACGTAGATAAGTTTTACCTCTGGCCCTTCAAGCGACATTTTGCAAAAGACCTATCTCTCCATCATGCTGCCCAGAATGACCCTGGGCTGGCCCCTGGGGGTACTCCACTCTTTCAGGAACCCTGGTACTTACTACAAGGGCTGTGTAGGTGCCTCCAGGCACGGGCGAAAGCGAAGAAAAGCCACGAAAAACAGGTCAATTTGATTGTCCCCAGGCAATGGAACCCTTTATGTTTTCTGGCTCTGAATGTGTGGTGCAGTATGTCTGAATTGGACCTGACACGTCTTTTCAACCCATCGTGATTTGGTCTTGATTCAACAGAAAAGGTCAACACACCTCTAGAAATGTCGCCGCACGGCGCCAGGCCAGGGCCTCTCCCAATCCAGCAGCCATGGACAAAAGGCTGCAGTGATCGGGTTGCCGTTGCTGTTGTTCAGCGCTGTGTGATTGTCACCCTGTTCTTTTGAACTCTCTCCAGCTTGGCATTTTGTCTCCGCTTCAAGCAGGTGTTTTGCTGTGGCCAGGAACACAGCCCTGCGCTGGAGTCTTTCAAGTGTGCTGGTTGTGCAAATGAATGTTGCCTACAAACTTTCCCCGGGCGATGCGATGCGCTGATACCCAACCTGCTCCCAGCCACGCTAATCCAGCTCAGGGACATGTGGGCACATGAAAGCCTTTTCTTCTTTTTTTTTTCCTAACTTGCACTTTTTAATTGATATATTCTGCCCACTGTAGACTTCCTCTGTGTTTGAAACAGCAGTTTGATTATGCGGAGAGAGAAGTCCACAGAGGCTGGATGAAATGAGCACGGAATCAAGGTGGGGAGGGAGTGAGGAAGATATAATGATGATGAGTGTGCTGTGGTGAATTCACCTCTGACTTGAAAGGTGGATAGATGGGGAACATGATCATCTTCACACTGAAAACATGGGAGATGACGATGTTTTCATAATGTGACTCACGTGGCAGTAACTTCTGTGTGTATCTGTGTGTGTGTGTCTGATATCAATACATAATTCAAAGATTATTAAATTCTGGCTGGAGTTATTTATATTTTGAACCACCAATTCTGCTCCCTAGAGATCTGATTAGGAATGAAATCCTGATGACATAATTGAGCACTTCCATTTTTTCTTCTTGGGCAATTTTATGACATCAGGAACTGGATATAATTGCTGAAAAAGGGCATTTACGTGTTTGGGTTAGAAGCTGTGTTCCTTAGTATTCGCATAATTTTTACAGTTAGTTTACTACGTTAACATCTATCTAAGAGAAAGAACAGGACACTAGCTTTTCAGCTCCCCGCTTGTATTTGTCTATGCCATGGAAGGAGTGAGTCTACTTGAACACAGAGTTGGGTGGCCCACCGTCCAAACCGCACCAGGAGACATGATTGACAAGAGAGGCAAACCTGGACAGAAACAGCCAGGTCTCCTGGCTGAAGCAGAAGGTGCCAGGACCTCCTTCCCAGCAGGGACCCAGACAAGGCTTGCAGTTGTCCAAGTCACTCAGGAACCATGAGCTGTCACAGGGAGATCACTCCCTATGTCCCAGCTTTGCTTATTTACACTGAAAACAATATGAACCAAACAACCTACAGCCCTCACAGACCTGGGATGAATCTTAGAATGAACAATAAGAAGAGTAATTTCATTTGAAAAATCCATGGGCTTCTTTAGTACTGAATTGTTATTATTATTATTTTAAAGATGACATGAGGAACTGGATATAATTGCTGAAAAGGGGTATTTGCATGTTTGGGTTTAGGAGCTGTTTAACCTATCAGAGAGTGGTTTACATCCCTCTACAAAGAAAAGTTTATTATGAAATCTAATGAGTTCTTATTCCCACTAAAGTAACGGGCCTCTTAACTCTAGGAAAATTCCAGTTGCCTATTTGAGCTGTGCAGGATTTCATGGGCATTCTGTTATTTAGCTCCATGTTTTCTTCCTATCTTATTGAGATAGGGCAGAATCATATCTGTTCTTAAGTCAATGAGATATAAAATTGTACTCAGCCATATACATGTTCAAGTATCAAACTTACTAATAATACTTTTTAAATCTCTTTGGACATTATTTTTAAAAGCGTTCTAATAACACAAAGAAAAAAATATTCCTAGCAACCATTTTTACATGACTGACATCGTAAGTCCATGGTGACGCTTATTTTATATGAGTAGTGAGATTCCCTGCGATGTCATGTGACTGAATTACCGCATCCTATATGCCTGTGTTTTTCAACTATCTATCCAGTTTATCTAAATTCTTGGCCTATGGTTTTTAACAAAAATTGGAATAACGCTGTTCAGAATATCCAGCCACATAACTTAAGATTCAACTACATAACTCAAAAATCAGGCAAAAGTGCATAGAGAGGATATTCAAGGCCTGTTGTTGTTTTCTTTTGTTTCCTGTATCTTGAACTGTGTTTTCTCAGTGTAGTTATGTATTGAAATCTGGTTTCCTGAGCAAAGGCAGTTGCTGGCTTGTGCATGTGTCTCTGGTCTGGAGGGCTGGGTGTCCCACGAGAAGAGATGAGCAGATCTGGGTTCCAGATGACAGATCCAGCAGCCTTCTGGGACCCCACGCACACCCTGCAGAGTGCAGGCCGAGTGCATAGCTGGGTGCCAGCCACCAGCCATCGCCAGCCTACACCACCGGCCCCAGCAGCCCCAGGCTTTCTAAGGCTGTTTTGTCCTGTTTTCCTCAGGGAATGTGCGAGGGAAGCAATGAACATGGAGAAACACCTTCTCTCCCTTCATGGAAAAATGATGCAGTCTTTCCTCAGGCTTTTGAAATGGATGTTCTTAGCAGGAGAGATAATTGGCCAAGTCATTGCTATTCTTTGCTTGGTTCATTCCTATAATCACATAAGTTGTGTCTCATGAACTTAGCCTGTCATATAGCAGAAGAGACATTCTTTTCCTATTCAGTAGTTTGAGATCAGGACCTCCAACTTACCCTGGTGCACCCTCCCCCACCAGTGATGTCCTGTTCAATCTGGGTCCCTGCAGCCAGCCGGGACTGCCAAAGCTGCAGGTCTGATCCTTCAATGCCTGTCTACCCGCCTTCATCCCAAAGGGAAAAGCACAATGTGGGCAGTAGAATGAGAGTTTTTAGGATAAACACCAACACTTAATCAGATCCGCACCGACCCTGCAAGATCCTAGCCTTGGGTTGTCATGTTCAGCCTACCCCTGGGTTCCCCCTTCTCTTCCCTGTGCTTCTCCCCTGGAGCTTACCTTGGCTCTGCAGGGAGCTTTGCCCTTTTCCGGGTGGCCCATGCATTCCTTTCTGTAGGGCCCAGCTTCCTGCTTCCTTCCTTGGCTGGCACATTCTCATCTTCCAGACTTTGACTCAAAAGCTGTTTCTTAAGGAGACCTCCCCAATACTCTCATCATCCTCCAGGCAGCGTTCTGTTGCTAGGGGGAGCTCTCCTAACCCTGCTTCTCTAGCTTGCTGTCCAGGCCCATCACAACGACATGGCTAATAGTAACTATTTTGCTTTTAAGCCTGGCTTCCCAGTGAGAGCATGCATTCCATGAGAGAAGCAAATGGCACTGGCATGGGACAAAAATCAGTTGAATGAATGAAAGATGATGACTATAGGAGTGAAAGAGCTGAGACTATTAAGTGAGATACACTGTCACTCCCCAGTACTACCATGGCACCTGTCAGCAAGCGTGAAGAACCGATGGAAGAAAGGCATGGGCAATGATTGAGATGTGATGGAGGCCAGACCACCATTAAGGGGGCTACGGTTGCATTTCAGGCAGTGGCAGCACTGCTTTATTAGAAAATAGGGAGCAAGTACAATATAGGGAGAAGCTGTGGCAGCAGTGTCAGCCTCTCATTGTAACTCTTTGGGTGCACAAGGAAGAAAAAGGAATCAAAGAGGATTTCAAGACCACTGTGCAGCAAAATAAACTATCAACAAAGAGACAACCTACATAATGGGAGAAAATTTTTGCAAACTATGCATCTGATAAAGTCTAAATCCAGCATCTATAAGGAACTTAAACAAATTTACAAGAAAAAAAAAACACACAAAAGTGAGCAAAGGACATGAACAGATGTCTTTCAAAAAAAAAAAAAGACATATATGTAGCCAATAAGCATATGAAAAAAAGCTCAATGTCACTGATCATTAGAGGAATGCAAATCAAAATCACAGTAAGATATCATCTCACACCAATCAGAATGGCTACTATTAAACAGACAAAAAACCAAACAAACAGATGTTGGCGAGGTTGTAGAGAAAAGGGAATGCTCATATACTCTTGGTGGGAATTAGTTGGGCCATTGCAGAAGACAGTGTGGCGATTCCTCAAAGACCTAAAGACAGACCATTTGACCCAGCAATTCCATTACTGGGTATATACCCAAAGAAATATAAATTATTCTATTATAAAGACACATGCATTCCTATGTTCACTGCAGCACTATTTACAATATCAGAGACATGGAATCAACTTAAATGCTCATCAGTGAAGGACTGATAAAGAAAATGTGGTATATATACACCATGGAATATAATGTAGCCATAAAAAAAAATCGTGTCCTTCTTGGAGACATGAATTGAGCTGGAGGCCATTATCCTTAGCACACTAACGCAGAAACAGAAGAACAAATACTACATGTTCTCATTTCTTGTAAGAGAGACAGCTTATGGGAGCTACATGATGAAAACACATAGACACACAGAGGAGAGCAACAGACACTGGGATCTCTCAGAGGGTGGGTGGGGGGGGAGGGAGGGGATCAGGAAAATAACTAATGGGTGCTAGGCTTAATACCTGGGTGATGAAATAATCTGTGCAACAAATCCACATGACATAAGTTTATCTATGCAACAAACCTGCATTTGTACCCTTGAACTTAAACATTAAACAAAAAGCGAACTTGCTCTGAGATGACTGAAGAATATGGTGCTTCATTAATACAAACAGGAATCAAGAGGACCGCAAGAGTCTGGTCTGAAGGGTTAAGGACACATTTGAGATGCATTTTATTCATGAGACTCCAGGAAGTTCCAGTTTGCAAAGCCAGGCTTGCAGCTCCAGAGAAGACTTGGTCACTGGGCAGTCCCTCCCACAGAGGCGGTGGAAGTAAAGGGGATGCCGAGGAGCCTGGGTGAAGACAGGCACAGGAAGAAGTGTCCAAGGCAGGACTGATGTGGGTGGGGAGTGAGATGGGGACAGAGGGAGGCAGCTCGGAGTCAGCAGAGGGCCTGACTGAGAGGGTGGCAGGGGTTGTAGTGAAAACCACTGCATCAGAACGAAAGAAAATTGCCCTCCAGTGAACACACTGAATTTGAAAACGTACTCAGGATGGAAGAGTCCCTGCCAGGTCCATTTCAAATACTGTGGCTCAAGGCTGAGGAGGACGGCCTCTGGGAAGAGGGCCATGGATTCGCACCGGAGAATCTGAGCAAAAGGCCTAATAAGGATGAGGGCAGAAGGCAGGCATCTGCAGGCCAGGGGTGTGTGTCCTGGGGGTGGTTTAGATGCTCATGCACTGAAGAGTACCCAACAATGGTCAGTGGCTCCCTGAGGCACCAGATGAGAGGAGATCCTGTTGTATAAAGAGAGAAAACTGGTCAGAGTTGGAGAAGCTAGGGCAGAGGCCAGAGGCCAGGGCAGAGCCAGGGAGGGAAACAGAGAAGTATGGGCGGGTTGTCGAGGACTTCGGGAGCAGGAGCAGCCAGCACTCCACAAGAGCAGCCATACCGTCAGCCTCTGATTCTCCCACTAGACCGTGAGCTCTCTTGAGAGACCCATCAGGAGACCACAGTAGCTGACCTCATACCAGAATAAAGTTAAATGACATGAAAATCAAAGACTAAGTCCTAGACCACCTAAGAACATTTCAAAGTCACCCTCTGGTCTGATGGTCAAAGACGATTCAAAGAAAAACCTCAGATAAATTAAGTTTAAGGGAGTTTCATTGAGCAAAGAACAATTCAAGAATCTGGCAGTTCCCAGGTGGAACAGATTCAGAGAGGTTCCGGTGCTCTGCAGTCAATGAGGACTTATGGACAGGTAGAAGGAAGAGGCACAGAAACAGCTCGGCTGCCTTCCTTGAACCTGGCTTAAGCAGCGGACCACCTGGGATTGGCCAGAACTTGGTGACTGCCCAAGAGCAGGTTACAGTCTGTGTACATGTCCAGTTAGGTTTCCGTTCACCATGCAGAAAGAGACCTGTCATCCACACTTAAAATATGCAAAGAGGCAGCTTTAAGATAAATTTAATTTAACAAGGCAGCCATTGGAAAGTGGAGAAGACGTTTCCATTTGCACGTCTTTTGTAATGGTGTCTGATAAAGAAAATGGAAAAGGGCCATGTGTCAACAGAGAAATGCTAGGTCTAAAGACTTAAGAGGCAAAGCAGCTTGAACAAATGGCACAGTAGGGTCAGGTATGCTAAGCATTCACTCAAGGCCAAGTGCTGAAACACTGCTGGGCTGAGGCCACACGCACAGATATCGTGTGGACAGGAGGAGGGAGAGATGCTCTTTCTTCTGCTGAGATGTCGGACCTCATTGGATTGATGAAAGTATGTCTCCATAAGCAACAGAAGAACCTAATTTAATTCTCAGTGTTGTGGTACACACGGCCCTCTAAATACAGAAAGGCAGGTGATGAGAAGGCAGTATGATTTCTCTGATGGGTTCCTGCATAAAGGCAGAGGCTCAGCTGCATTTGGAAGGAAGCCATCCTGGATGAATTGGAAGATAAATGACTTCAGGACTTTCAAGGATGTGGCAGCGAGGCGCAGGTGAAAGGGTGCACTGATGGAATGGGAGAAGGGACGCATCAGGAGGGCATATGGGGCAGACAAGGGCCGAGTGCCTGGAGGGCACATCCAGGAAATGTGACCTGAGACCAGCTCAGATCTTCACCCTGGCTTCTCTGTAAGCATTTACATTAAACTTACTTTTAAAGAAGTAAACCATGACTAAAACGAAAAATTTGGCCTCGGTCTAAATGTGACAAATAATCCATCGTGTCACTGCCATCCTAAGAAGCTTGCTTTAGAAAATCATAATCCCCTTGCCTTTGGACAGCTGTGTTGTCAGCACACAGAATGCCAGGCCATGCCCGGTGAGCATTTTTGCTGGACTGAGCCTTGTCTGACACAGCAAGATCTTCTACATAACCGAAGACGCAAGGTGGCTGTGAAACAGATGCCTCAGCATGCAGCGGGGGACAATGGCATTTTAAAAGGGGAAATTCAGGCTGGATGTGGTGGCTCACACCTGTAATCCCAACAGTTCGGGAGGCAGAGGTGGGAGGATTGCTTTGGGCCAGAAGGTCAAAGCTACAGTGAGCCACAATCCCATCACTGCACTCCAGCCTGGGTGACAGAGCAAGACTCTGTCTCTAAGAAAGATGGGAAATACCACATGGCCCCTTAGTCTCTTTTCATGAGGCACTGTGGTCAGTTTTTAATTTTTTCACCTGCCTTGATATCATAGGGTCTAAAGAATTGCTTTGTAGTAGGAGAACCTGTTAGGACAGCCATGTGGAAAAGTGCCAGAGAGATCATCCTGGGTTTCTGGGTAGACGGCTTTGTAAATAAGCCATACTTTTTAATTGCTCTGTCAGGAGGATCTCTCTTTGAGCAAAAGTGACAGGGACTGAAGGCAGAAGTGCTGGACCTCTGCTCAGTCTGGCAGAGGGCTCCCTGCACTTGTCCTCAATCTCCAGAGTGCCCTTCAGAGTCCAGGCAGGCACATAGTGACAATTAAACGCACACAATGGTGTGGCCATGTTCACCACGACCAAGACAGGTTGGCTGCTTCCCAGAACAGCCCGAGGCTGCACAGAACAAAGGGCCTGGCCCATCTGCACCTCGCTTGAGCTGAATGACTCCTGCTCCAAAGGCTTCGCTCTGCTTCTCCAATGCCCCAGGAAGCCCTTGCACAGACAAAACTCAGAGGTCCAGGGGAGCCTGCCTGACATTAACATGTTAATGAATTCTGGATGCCTCTGACAGACATAAAGGAGTGGGTTCCTGGGATGCTAGCTCGGCAGGGTGAGGGCAGAGTTGTGTGGACTCTGTGGACAATGGGAACACAGGACAGGGTCGACCACACACCTGAGCTTGTCCACTTGGGTCCCTTTGCTTGAACCTTTTCTTCCAGTCATGGGAAAGAAGTGTGTGTCATGGCTCTATGCAGATAGGAGAGACTCCCGCTATCTACCTGCACACCTGAACACACCCAGGCACCCAGGTACATCTTTATGCAGATGTGAAAAATTCAATCTTCCCACACATCTGAACATGCCCAGGTATCCAGTTAAGTCTCTGCAGATGATAGAGAATCCCACTCTCTCCCTGCACACCTGAACATGCCCAGGCGCCCAGGTATATCTCTACGCAGATGATGGAGAATCCCGCCGTCTCTCTGCAACCTGAACATGCCCAGGTGCCCAGGTTCATCTCTACGCAGATGGTGGAGAATCCACTGTCTTCATGAACACCTGAACATGCCCAGGCACCCAGGTTCATCTCTACACAGATGATGGAGAATCCGCTGTTTTCCCACACACATGAACACGCCCAGGCATCCAGGTTCACCTCTATGCAGATGATGGAGAATCCCACTATCTTCCCACATACATGAATGCACCCAGGTGCCCAGGTTCATCTCTATGCAGATGATGGAGACTCCTACTGTCTCCCTGCACACCTGAACACGTCCAGGTGGCCAGGTTCACCTCTATGCAGATGATGGAGAATCCCTCTGTCTCCTCACACACCTGAACATGTCCAGATGCCCAGGTTCATCTGTATGCAGATGGTGCAGAATGCTGCTTTCTTCCTGCACAATTGAACAAGCCCAGGTAGCCAAGTTTGTCCCTCTGAAGATGGTGGAGAATCCCACTGTCTTCCTGCACACCTGAACACACAGACACCCAGGTTCCTCTCTGGTAGCTCCGCCCTGCTCTGGTTTCCTCTGGTGACTCTAATGATTGACTAAAGGCAGCTTGACATTCCCAGTGCAGGCCTCTCATTTACACTAAAGAAAAAGGAGAGGATGATGAAAACATTCGCAGTAGGTTAATGTGAGGAAAGCTTCCAGTCAATGCAGAATCCTAAAAGTAAAATAGCCCTTTAGCTAGTAACTATGACATATTTCTGATGACAATCGCATCGATGATTGACCACCTTCGAAGAGGAGGCCTGGAGTTCTCAGGAGGCTACAGTGGCCTTGCACCCTGCAGGTTTGGCTTGGGAAAGCCTGCAGGCTGATGACACGTCCCCACTTCAATCTGATGTGTCTAGCCTTTCCTGTGCATTCCCTTAAATCCTGAAACATGCTTTAGGTAAATCACAGAAGTTGAAATGTTGGCAACCTCAATAACAAGGAAAACAAGAGCAAATATGTCTCTGGTGCAAGGGGAGGAGAAGGAGTTGAACCCCGTGTCGTATGAGGTCCCCATACAAAGTGGCACCAGTGCGCGGCTGTTAACAACTATTATATAAACATAATGGAATGTGCCCGGTGCTCTGACTGATGGAAAAAAGCTGGTCATTAGCCACTGGGGGATGCCCGATGCCCCCACAGCTCTCCAGCTGCGATCCAAGCATGTTTAAATAAAAGCTTAGCACTCTTAACAAGGAGTTTGATAGAGTGTTAACAATCTTCAGCTTCAGGTCGAGCTGTTAACCAACAAAGTTGTCATTAACTGCTGGTAATGGCTGGGTTTCTTGGGATTATTGCTTAATTATGAACTGGACGGCCGGAGTCCTGCCTCCAGACTCAGGGAAATATTTCTCATTGCAGTCATTTAACTATAACCTCCTTTTTTCCCCATATTTAGTATCTGCCATCTGCAATTACGGAAGATGTTGTCGGGCTACGATGCTGTCCGGAGGCTTTGTTTGCACATCGTGGGGTTGTTTTGGAGCCTCCACCGAGCCTGGATTCTCTGCCGACAGTTAGCAAATGCCGCAGAGCTGCTGGCAACCACTGATTTCTCAGGGGGTGTTGATTTATTATAAACCCAAACAGGTCGCTCCAATGGGGAGTTGCTCCATCCCATGTGGGTGAAACCATTTAGGACTCACACACACTCTCCTATGTCTCAGCAATGACTTGAGGGTTGTTTTAGAGGATCTAAACTTTCACACTCACTCTGCACTATGTCAGTGTGTGGGGAAAGTGGATATTGACTTTCAAGTTCGGGTCACCAAAATCCACCAGGTCAGCTTCCACGTGGGTGACCCCACAGGGATCATACCTGGGAGCATTCCCAGACCTGTAGCAATGTTTTTCCCCAAAAATGACTGCCTCAGGTAGCACTGACTGTTTTTTTCTTTGTTAACATAAAATGCTTTAATAATTTCTTTAGAAACTGAAACCTATACAGCTTATTTGTTACATCAAATTTTGGGCAGGGGAGATATTTTTAAAATCTTATTTTTAATTTTTGTGGGCACTTAGTAGGCGTATATATTTTTGAGTTACATGAGATGTTTTGATACAGGCATGCAGTATATAATAGTCCCATCAGGGTAAATGAGTTGTCCATCACTCAAGCATTTATCCTTTGTGTTACAATCTAATTACACGCTTCTAGGGTTATTTAAAAATGTACAGTTACATTATTTTTGACTATAGTCACCCTGTAGTGCTATCAAATACTAGATCGTATCCATCCTTTCTAAGTGTTGTTTGTAACCATTAAGCATCCTCACACTGTTCAGCCCCCGCTATGCCTCCAGACTCTGGTAAATCACCTTTTTATCCGTAAGATCAAATGCTTCCGTTCCCACAAATAAGTGAGAGGATGTGAAGCTCCTCTTCCTGTGCCTGGCTCATTTCACTTAACACAATGACTCCAATTCCATCCATGTTGTTGCAAATGACAGAATCCCATTCTTTTTTATGGCTGAATAGTTCTCTATTGTGTACATGCACCCCATTCTCTACATCCATTTGTCTGCTGGTGGACACTTAGGTTGATTTCATATCTCGGCCTTTGTGAACAGTGCTACAATAAAGGCGACGGGAATGCAGACATCTCTTTGTTATACTGATTTCCTTTCTTTTGGGTATATGCTTAGCAGTGGGATCCCTACATCATATGGTGGCTCTAGTTTTAGGTTTTTGAGGAAGCTCCAAACTGTTCTTCTTAGTGGTTGTGCTGATTTACATTCCCACAAATAGTGCACAAGGGGCCCTTTGTTCCACATGCTCCCCAGCATTTGCTATTGCCTGTATTTTGAATGAAAACCTTCTTAACTGGAGTAAAATGATAACTCACAGTAGTTCTGACTTGCACTTCTCCGATATGTGTGATGTTGAGCAGCTAGCCATATACCTGTTTGACATTTGTATGTCTTCTTTTGAGAAATGTCTTTTTAGGTCTTTTGCCCATTTTTAAATTTGATCATTAGATTTTTCCTGTAGCGCTGTTTGAGTTCCTTATATGTTCTGGTTGTTAATCTCTTATCAGATGGGTAGTTTGCAAAATTTTCTCCCATTCTGTGGGTTGTCTCTTCACTTTGTTTCCTTTGCTGTGCAGAAGCTTTTTAACTTGATGTGATCCCATTTGTCCATTTCTTGCTTTGGATGCCTCTGCTTTTGGGGTATTACTGAAGTCTTTGCCCAGACCAGTGTCTTGGAGTATTTCCTCAATGCTTTCTTTTAGTAGTTTCATAGTTTGAGGTCTTAGATTTAAGTCTTCATTTTTATTTGATTCTTGTGTGTAGCAAGAGAGAGGGTCTAGTCTCATTCTTCTGCATATAGATATCTAGTTTATCCAGCACTATTTACTGAAGAGATTGTCCTTTCCTCAATGTATGTTCTTAGAACTTTTGTCAAAAATGAGTTCACTATTGATGTGTGGATTTATTTCTGGATTTTCTGTTCTGTTCCACTGGTCTATGTGCCTGTTTTTATGCCAGCATTATACTATTTTGTTCACTATATCTCTGTAGAGTAACTTGAAGTCAGATAATGTGATTTCTTCAGTTTTATTCTTTTTTGCTTAGAATATCTTTGACTATTTTGTGTATTTTGTGGTTCAATATATGTTTTAGAATTGCCTTTTCTATTTCTGGGGTATATGCCTTCAATTTCTTATGACAATGTTTTATAGTTTTCATTGTAGAGATCTTTCACTGCTTTGATTAAGTTAATTTCTAGGTATTTTATTGCATTTTTAGTTATTATAAATGGGATTCCTGTCTTAAATATTTTTACAGATTGCTGCTTGTCACATAGAATGCTACTCATTTTTGTATGCTGATTTTGTATTCTGCAACTTTATTGAATTTATCAGTTTAAATGGTATTTTTTGGTGGAGACTACAGGTTTTTCCAAATATAAAATTATATCATTTGCAAACAAGGATACTTGTACTTCTTTCTTTCTAATTTGGATGCTCTTGGTTTCTTTCTCTTGTTTTATTTCTTCTCATGAGGTTTTTATCCTTCATTCTGTTGCTATAATGTAGCACATTGATTAACTTGCTGATATTGATCCATCCTTGTATCCCTGAGAGAAATCCTACTTGATCATGATGATCTTTTTAATGTGTGGTTGAATTGAGGTTGGTAGTATTTTGTTGAGGATTTTTATGTCAATATCCATCAGAGATATTGTCCCATAGTTTTATTTTTTGATGTGTCTTTGTCTGAATTTAGTATCTATATTGCATTAACTTAAGTGTCCATGGAAGAGGGTACTGGCTCCTTTACCACCATACTGGGCTTTTTAATTTATTCTAACTGCTAACATGCTACTTCCTATTACAGTAATTTTTTTTAAAGGTTTTAGAGTTTAGGAAACTTTTTATTTGAAATGTGCAACAATCATGGATCTGAAGATTTATTTTTAATGTACCTTCCTTGGTCAAAATGTGGTGAGAGGTTTATGTGGGCTTCTGTGGACATTACAATTTAATTCAAAGTAATTGATCTACTTTTGTTGATCTCATAGTTTGCAATGCACCTAACAGGTGTGTTTCATAGTGGCTACTCAAGAAATAATTTCTGCAAGGAATGTATGTATTTCTGCACATGTATATATAATATTGTAAATTATGAATTGCTTTTTTTTTTTTTTTGCCCTTGTGAACATGTGACCTTCTTCTCCTTCCCCTGAGATGTTCTTCTTCCTGGGAAGGGGCTAGTATTTCTCACAGAAGAAATACAGAGAAGTTCCTGGAAATAGACAAATGCAGAGGTGCCAAAAGAGGTTCTTGTAGGAAAAAATTAGTTTAGCAAGCCAAGCAATTGTCTTGAAGGAGGATATCTTTAAGATCTCTGTCACCTACACTACCATCCTCCTTGTTGAGGTTGGCCCAGACCCCACCTCAGCCTCCCAGAAAGGTCCCCAGGCCTAGGGAAGTTGTGAAAAGGGTGGGCTCACAAAGTAAAGGCCTCTCAGCTTCCTCCCTTAGGCCTCTAGCCCAGTCAGGGAATGATGTGTCCTGAGTGAAGGGGACCCCAAAGGCAGACAGGAACAAAATCCATTCTCTTTCTCCCTTTGAGATTCTGAGAGGAGGCTACCCCAGTACTTGGGAGGCACCCCCAGGTGTGCTGCCCCCACCTCTCTGGGGCTCCAGGGCTATGCACACCTGGGAGCAGTAGAGTGTGGGCTACTGGTTCAGACAAGGGCTTTAGAAAAAGGGGCAGTTCCTGTGGGGTCCTGGGAAGCCATCTAGGGGTCCACCCAGGAGGAGGACAGGTGAAAGGGGCTCAGTGGGCCTAGAGCTTGCCCACCTAGGACAGGGGACAGGTTGGCCCAGGCTGGACAATAGCAAGTCCTCGACCAGAGGATGGAGTGTCTCACCCAGGGCCCCAGTTCTTCCCTGCTGTCCCAAGGACTGCAGCCCACCTACAGGAAGGACAGCAGGTTCCAAGTCAGCCTGTAGGATGGAAAGAGCAGGTGGGAGAGACCCCAAGGCCTGCACATAGCAGAAGAGGACTGATCCATCCTCAGTGAGTGTGAACGTCACTAGTCAGACTAACCTCAAAACACTGTTGGCTGTTTGGTCATTCTGGCTCCTTTGTGCTAGGGGGTGGGCGGGGGGAAGGGCAGGGGCTAGAGATAAAAGAAGGAAAGAAGGACAGAATAAAGTGAATGATTCTTGTTGGCCCCTTCAACTGAAAGGTGCCTCTGACTGCACACCTCTGACCCTGATACATGGGATGCATGAGTCTATGTGTATGAACCTCTTTAACATGACTTTCTACATCTATATATGGTCTCGTTTCAGAATATGAAAGGCATAACTGACATTTTTTTCTGTCTCTACCCTATATGTGTAAGAAGCTACAAACACAGATTTAGAGAAATCTATTGTGAAGACACATTTCTCTGTGTCAATATTAAATTAAAGCAATATTAAAAATGCCTTTGAATGTGTTAGACAATTTTGAAAGAATATTCATAAACTCTTCTTGGAAACACACACTGCTCTGTCCTCCCCACCCTCAATGCCTCCTACAGACAGGTCCCCAGTGAGAGGTCCAGGCCCAGCCTCATGGAAATGAATTCTAAGCAAACCGAATTTCAGATCAGTAGTGCTAACAATATGTGTTGTGTTACTGATATTCTTAAACTCAGTAAAGTCGAAAAATATTAAGGTTGAATATATACACTATAAACACCCTGAAGGTAAAATTAATTCTCTCTGTCTCTGTCTTTCTTTCATTCTTTCTCACTCTCTCTCTGTGCCTCTCTTCCTGGAAACACTAAGCTGGACATATCTTCATAGTAATGCAAAGGGCACTTGCAGAATATAGAGCCACGTAGACAATCAGTAGTTATTTTCTGTGGATGTGTTGTATGTTATTTCAACCCACCAAAACACTAAATTCTGAAAAGAATGTTGTGTTCTATATAATGCTTCTCACAGCAAACAAACCTTTGAACATAATGCACTCACATAAATCTATGATGTGTGTGTACATATGTATATGTGTGGGTGTGTATGTGTGTATATATGTGTATATATATATATATATATATATATATATATATATATTTTTCAACCCCACTAGATACACACACACATGCATACACATACACACTTTAAAGCATTCACAGATGGTAAAAAGTCAAACTTGGGAGAGATATCCAAGATGGCCGATCACTAGCAGCTCAGGATTGCAGCTCCCAGTAAAAGCACAGAGAGCCAGTGGATGCCACACTTACCGATAAATTTTTGCTGTCCACAGACCAGGACATTCCGAGCGGAAGAGCCCCACGGATCACCAGTGCGACCCTTTCGGCTGGCGCAGCTTTTTTGCCGGCGCTTTGGCTCGGCGGCTCTTGGTGCAGAGTAAACGGGACTGAGTCTCCTTTTGGATGATGTTTGGAGCTCTGTGAAGTCAGAGCAGTCCATCCAGCTGATTGAAAAAGGTACTGAGAAGCCAGACCGGAGACCCCCGGGGCAGAAAAGCACCACGAATTTCAACGCTGCTGTTTTAGCTAGCGTTAAGGGTCAACACAGTGAAACTTATATAGATTCTGGAGCTGGGAATTAACAAGCTCCACATCCACTCAGAGACCTAATTTGAAAGTTGGTAATTATAAAGATGACAGATAGATAAAACCATGAAGATGCCAAGAAGCCACCGTAAAAAAACTGAGAACACTCAAAATCAGAAAGTCTCTCCTCCTACAGAGGAGCTTGTTCCTCATCAGTAACGGAACAGCCTTGATGGAAAACGAGTGTGAAGAATCATCAGAATTAGGCTTCAGAAGGTGGATAATAAGAAACTTCTGTGAGCTAAAAGAATATGTTCTAAACCAATGCAAAGAAACTAATAACTTTGAAAAAGGGTTTGACGAAATGCTAACGAGAATAGACAATTATAGAAGAACATAAACGAATTAATGGAGCTGAAAAACACAATACGAGGAATCCATGAAATATGCACAAGTTTTAACAGTCAAATTGATCAAGTAGAAGAAAGGATATTAGAGGTCAAAGACCAACTTAATGAAATGAAACGAGAAGACAAGATCAGAGAAAAAAAGCATAAAAAGGAATGAGCAAAATCTCCAAGAAATATGGGACTATGTGAAAAGACCTAATTTACGCTTAATAGATATACCTAAAAGTGACGAAGAGAATGAATCCAAGTTGGAAAATATTTTTCAGGATATTAACCAGGAAAATTTTCCTAAACTAGCAAGGCATGACAATACTCAACTCCAGGTAATACAGAGAACTCCACAAAGATATTCCTCAAGAAGACCAACCCGAAGACACATAATTGTCAGATTTACTTGGATTGAAATAAAGGAGAAAATACTAAGGGCAGCCAGAGAGAAAGGCCAGGTTACCCATAAAGGGAAGCCTATCAGACTCACAGCAGATCTCTCAGTAGAGACTCTACAAGCCAGAAGAGAGTGGGGGTTAATATTTAACATCCTTAAAGAAAAAAAC
>CAUYQU010019916.1:0-89308 GCA_963574635.1 Cheracebus regulus
TATTGGCATAAAAGAGGTTTTTAATACTCATTTTTAGACTGTATTCTAGCCTGGGCAATAAAACAAGAATCCCATTCTCTCTCCCTCTTTCTCTTCCTCTTTCTATCTTTCATTCTTTTTTTCTTTCTTTTGCTGTTTCTTTCTCCTTTTCTCTCTTAAAAAAAAAAATTCATGCTAAATATTTTAGAGATTAAAAGCATGAGATCTGGATGCAGACTGTGTGGGTTTGCCTTTCAGTCCACCACTTTCCAGCAGGCTGACTTTGGGTAAACTCATAGAGTAGTGTAAAGGATTAAATGTATTAATACATTCAACCATACAAAAAATAATTACTGAACACTAACAGTGTAAAAAGTGATGTGCTAGGTATTAGGCATAGGACAGTGAACAGGTGAAATACCTGTTTTCAGGTTTTCATTCTATAAATGGGAGACAGATAGGAAACAAACAAATATAAAATATGGCAGGTAGTGATAAGTGTTAGGAAGAAAAACAAAGTTTCAAGATGTCAATAGAGCTATTTTGAGACTGGGTGGTTACGGACTCTGAAGAAGTGAGCACCCTGATAATGCAGCCATCTGGGGGAAAGGCATCAGAGGAAGAGAGCACAGCAAATGCAGAGGCCCTGAGCAGAGCATCCAGAGGAGCTCAAGTAAAGTAAGGAGTCTGCTGTGCTGTGCCTTGAGCTGAGTAAGCAGAGGCAAGCGAGAAAGCCAGAATGGCAGCCAAAAGTAACTCTGTATTAGGCATTGTAGGCCATGTAATGAATTGGACATTTATTCTGGGTATAATAACAGCAACTGAATGGTTTTTTGATAAGAACAACAGATCTAGGTTTTCTTTTAAAAGAATTACCCCACTAAAAATCTACTTCAGCAATTTTGAAATGTGCAACACATTATTCACAACTATAGTAACCATGCAATCACTAAAACTTATTCCTCCAGTCTAATTGAAACTTTTGTAGCATTTGATCAACACACACACACACGCACACACATGTACATACATACATACATCAAAATATCACACCATACCCCATATATGTACAAACAATTTAAAAATAAATAATTTTTAAAAATCATTCTGGCTCCTACATCAATAAGAGAAGCCAGGTCAGGAAGCACAGAAACAGATATACATGTTCAGAAGATATTGCGGTGTGCTCACTGAAAGTTTCTGTGATGATGATGTTCTAACCATGAACTGTACAATGTGGTGGTCACTAACTATATATTGTTATTGAGCAATTGGAATATGAATGAGAGGTTAAAATATTCGTTGAATTTTTAAAAATTCAATTTAAAAATTTAAATTATAAATTTATAAATTATAAAATTTAAATTATAACTAATTTTGGCTAATAGCTATTGTGTTGGATGTCCCACAAGCATGGTGGATGAATGCTTAGAAAAAGAGTTGTCATATAGTAAGCATTAAATAAGCATTATCTTTTGGCATTACAAGGTCATAATCAATAAAACTGCATAATATTTATATTTGAATCATCCAAAGCCTTTTGTACACAACATAATGTTTGTAACAATAATTTATCATTTTGAAACCTTATATATGTTTCCCTAGAGAAACAGAAATAATAGGTTATGTAGGTTATGTGTGTGTGTATAACATGTACATGTATGTATGAATTATATGGATTCCTACATATATGTATGTCTTCATACATATATATATATTATATTGTATCTCATACAATTATGAAAGCTAGTCAGTTCAAATTTCAGTGAGAGTAGGCAGACTAGAGACCCAGAGAGAGCTGGCATTCCAGTTCAAAGTCTGTGATTTAATAGAAACATAAACTATTTAACAAAATATTTATAAAATTGAGATTCAACATTTATAGAATAAGTGTATAGATTTGAGATTTATCCAAAGTCACAGATTTATAAATGCCATCATCAGAATTTGAAACTAGGTCTCCTGACCTCCAGACTTGCTTTCATTTCTACTCTATTTCAAATTATTCTCTAGGCTTTGTGAACCAAGTTTCTTTAGTGAAGACTGGTTAATTTTAAGCAAAACCTTAATCTCCAGAAATTTGATATTGTTCATCAATTGCAATTTCTTGACACTGTTGCTCATGTTTACATTAAAGACATTAAAAGCCTTAAAAAATGTCAAATAATAAAATCAAATTATCAAACTACTGTCTGTGACAAAGTATAAAATAATCTTAACCATATGGAATATATGTACTCTTACTGGGGAAAGTTATAAGAAAATAGTAGAAACATCTTTGAGGTTTGTATAACTTAGCTTTACAGAGTCGGTTTATTATTTTTAACCAATTTTAATCAGATTACAGTTTATATATACTTATACAAATCATGTTTACTGCTATACTTTACTTATATCCAATTATATATCTTACTTTCAAGTCACATAGTACTAAATTTTAAATTAAATTAAATGTTAAGTAAGATATATACTTGGATATAGGTAAAGTATAGCAAAAAAACAAGATGTGAATAAATACAGATAACTGTAATCTGAATAAAATTGATTAACACTAATAAACTTACTGTAAAGCTCTGATTATTAGGCCATGAGTATGTATGTAGAAAATATTTCATAGAAGACAATATAATTTCTATTCAGGCCACTCTCAATATCTCCCTTCTTAATATCTTTATTTTCAGAAATAATAGCATTTCAGCTTCCTCTTTTTTTATCTTCTCCTGTCCAATTGAAATGTGTGTTACTGATTGTTTTGCAGTAGAACAGCATGAGTTACTACCCCTAAACAATGTGATTTCACTCAAAATGATGGCTTTGGGCTACAAATCATAGGCAAAACACAGCATGAGAGTAGTAATGCAAGATATGAACTCTATCTATGATGCATAAAGACATGCTTTTTCTATGTATCTCAGTAATTTCCCATAAAAATTGGCTTCAAAATATATCTCATATTTTAAAACTCAAAAAATTTTAAAAGAAAATTTTACAATTCTTCAAGTCTCTTTTGAATTGCCTAATAGCTGTCATTGACTTAATTAATAAAACAAAGATGTGTTTTCATAGATTTTCTTTGTGTGTGTTTTTTAGCACAATAACATCTTTTAATATAAGGAGTGGAACAAAATGGTTATATTGCTAGCTGTGTGCTTGTTTTTAGATTTTTGTTTGTTTGCGTCTTCATGTTTTACCTGGATTGAAGCTTGTGAGTAAACTAATCTTTAATAAACGTTTTAATTTAAGGAAATTTTGAACTTCCAATTCATTGGTGTTGTCTAAAACTTGACTCTGATTATAGCAAAGTATTGAAACAGTACAACACTAAAAGTAGACTGAAGAGACAGAGTGTAAGGGCAAAGAAATGTTTATTCCCTTAACAGTATTTAGTATTAGTTTTTAAGAACAAAATAAATTGTCATATTTTATATTTTCTGTTTGGCAAAAGGCAGTCTCTGGTTAACTGCTTTAAAATATTGTTTACTCAGGCCAGGTGCAGTAGCTCACACTTGTAATCCCAGCATTTTGGGAGGCCAAGCAGGGAGGATGGCTCAAGCTCAGGAGCTTGAGACCAGCCTGAGCAGCATAGTGAAACTCCATTTCTACAAAAAATCAAAACATTAGACAGGCGTAGTGGTGCTAGCCTGTAGTCCAAGCTACTCGGGAGGCTGAGGTATGAAGATAACTTGAGTCTGGGAGAATGAGGCTGCAGTATGACCAAGCATGAGAGAATGGGGTGGCTAAAGAAAAAGGAATAAATATATGAACTTTTAAGTTTTGAAGAAATAAGTATAATTTATCCAACAAGTCTTTATTGAACTAATACATCATGACTCTCAGAGGTAGAGCCAGATATTGTGACATAGATTGTGAAAAAATATAGATGCAGCCATTGTGAAGCTTGTCTCATGCCAGAGAAAATCATTAATCAAATAGAGTAGAAAGCAGAATTAACCTCTACTTAACTAAAGAGCATGCCTTGGCTATCATATGAAAACAAAATCAAAATATTTTTGTATTTTGATGTGTTTTAAAGAAAAGCAAAAATAACCTATGTTTTCAATTAAAGGACTGGAATGCAACTTCTTATGATCAAACAAGTATGGTGTTAAGGGATATCATAACATGTATTTACAGGTATTAGGGAGTACTAAAAAGTGACCCAATCCAATCTGAGTAATGAGAAAAATTTTATCTGAAGAAGTAATATAGGATATAGTATGGAAAGGATAAGAAATCAATTATGCAAAGGGCTTAAAAATTATAAAATGTATTGTGCAATTGCAATACATTTGCTTTTATTTATTTAAAACAACTTACTCTGGTTCTACCACATTCAAATACTTTGGTAGGTCCTGAAAGTATAAAAATGAATTAGACACAATCTCTATCAGGGAAATCAACCTCTCATGAGCCATTTGCCACAGAAGAGCAGCAATCAAATTGGTGTCTGTCATCCTCACAATTCTACTTCTCATTTCCTGTTCCTTCTCTTGCATGGGGAATAAAAGCAAATGCTTGTTTCAATATCAAACGATACAATGATATCCTGAATATTTCATTATTTCCAGTTTTTTTTCATCTTCCCTGGTGTTCAGAGGGCATTGAACATTGTTGGCCAGTTTTTAGCACTATTTTAGCCAGGTCTCTCATCACTGGTACTGTAATAGCTGAACAGAAGTAGAGCACACTCTTTGCAGCTGATTTTTTTCAGGTGTTCTCTTTATAGCAGCTAATGGGCAGACAGTTCACTGCATCTCTAGCTGTTGGCATATGGCATCCAGGAGGACAAGACAGTCCAGACAGCCCATCAGATTAACCATGTAATATACCCAGAAGCTGCTTTAAAGCCGTAAAACAAAATTGCTTATGGAGTCTGCCAGCACGCCAGATGCTGCTATTGGAAGAAATATCTTCCAGTGCTTAGCATCTGGGTTTCATGGTTGCCAGAAAAAAAGGGAAAAAGAATTGGCAACTCACTACCAGTGAGATAGCTTTTGCAAAATAAGACATTTTAATATATTTTTAAATGTCAAAGGCAATAGGTTATAGCAAAGTTTAAAATTAGATATCTCCCTGTACTTGTAGATCTGTCACTATTAACGGACATCCTCAGACAATCTCTAGGCAGCTGGTTGGATATTATCTAAATGAATCAGAACACTGAGAATCTTGAATTTGAATGTGAATTTTCAGTCTGTTTTCAATATGCTTGTTTTATTGATATTTTGCATGATAACATTTTTTGCCAATTGAATATAAATTCTATATTTAAACAAGGTAAGAAATAATGTTTTTGTATTAGCAATCATTGGTTTGTTTTCTGACTGCCAATTTTATAATTGAATATTATAACTAAAGATATAACTCCCAGATATCCTTCAGCTGTTTTTCAGTGGAATTGTTTTTTCCGAAGCCAAATAAACAATAGATTTGACTAACATAAAGTCAATTAGATTTACGATTTATGCCCACACAAGGTGAGTAATTTCTTTTCAGTTATGTAATTTATCAATATTGCCTAAAATGTGAAGAATAATTCCTAGCCTATGAGATATCTTACAATTGATATAGTATGCACCAAAAACCTTGTATTGACTCTCTTCTCTGATCATAAAACAGTACATTTTACTTGACTCAAGTGATTCTTTCTATACTGCTCAAACCAAATTTGTTGAAATAGTGAATATGAATGATCCTTCCAAATTTACAATTTTTTGTGCTTCAATATTTAGCACCTTAATATAAAGGCAAATCAAAAAACCTATTAATTCTCCAATTTGATCACAATGGTTAATCATGCAGCCTAAATCTGTTATAAAGCTACTAGTTTAAAATACTTTTAAATCCAAACACCTGATATTATACTACCAATACATTCAATAGCCAACTTCATTATGTATGAATATAGTATAACTTTTAGTTGTTAGTATACTATGAGTCAGTAATAATGAAACTATGCTTATTTGAATATTACATTATGTAGATTTAGATTATTTTGGAGATGGAAAATGCTACTCACCTCTTGAAATATAATTATGATAATCCTTTGCCAATTTTGGGGGACAATAAATGACTAGGAAGAATTTTACTGAATCTGAGTCTTTTCCATTAATTTATTTCTTAAATTCTTTTACTGTAATGAGCAGATAATATTGATTACAATTTTGAAGAATTATATAGCATTGTGTATCCAAATGGTAAAGGTACACTCTTAGGTGTTTAATTTCAGTTCAAGTGATCTAAACTTGGTGTTCACACAGTCACAATTACACATGTGTGTGCATGTACATAAAGATATTCATAGTAACATTACCTACTATAGTAAAAGCAATAGAAATGACTTAATGCTTACTAATGGAGGATAGGTTTAATAGATTAAACTAATTACAGACTATTGGTTATGTTTCTGGTTTAAAAGATTTATTTATAATCTTATAAGAAGAGCATTAAGACACAGTTTTGAGCAAAGAATAGCAAGATACATTTTCTAGAGTATGATATTATTTGTATAACTATTTAAAAATGAAAATCTATATCTGTGGGTTTATATACTTATTTATGTATAATAGTGTCCTGTGCATTCATCAAGACTCATCTCACTATTCTGTTCTGGAAAGCTTTCCTTAATTTGATTAAGTAGCATTAATCTTTCTTTAGAATAGAGTGGAAATATTATTTTTTTTACCTAGAATAAGCATAAATTTTATAGTATTACTGCAATTGTATATTTAAAAACAACATTGAATTTTAAAGTCTAAACCCACTTAACCAATTTCAGTCATTTGCTCATTTACACATTGACTCAACATTTCTTCTGTAGTTATAATGTCAGGAGCACTGTGCTAGAAGTGAATAGATATGGCAGCATCATAAAGTCTGGGTAAGGTGAAAAAAATCAGGCACATTAAGGAAAAAGAATAGAAAAATGCTCCAGTTGACGAAGGCTTTAAAAGCTTACTGACATAAAAGGAGACACATTAATGCTGCTTAGTCAAATTAAGGAAAACTTTCCAGAACAGAATAGTGAGATGAGTCTCAACGGATGCACAGGAATTATTTTAGGCAGTTTGAGAAGATAGTAAAGATACAGGGACAATCAAAAGAGAAAAACAGCTGAATGGCTTTGAGGGAAAAACACCAAAGTATGATTTGGCTTTGACTGATGAGATTAGTGATGATTACCAGGGATTATGTTTGAGAAGTCAGGAGAGCCAGATTATAAAGATTTTTGTAGGCCATGCCACAAAATTAACCCATCTCATTATCCCATGAAAGTTTCTAAGTTCCATTAGAAATTTTTTAAAATTAGGTTTTAACCTAACTGTAAGAATCAAATATGCATTATTAGAAAGATTACTATCTTGACAGTTTGAAAAATAAAGTCGGTTAGAATAGATATGAATACACAAGAAGGCTGGGAACAAGGATTATATTTAGGAGGAGATTTCAATAGTCATTATGTAAATAATTTGGGTCAGTATTTGGGTTAGCTACTATTCCTAGTAATAATAGTGTTGTTATTTAACAATTTTGAAAGCATCAATACAATGATGTCTACCTCCCTATGTTTTTAAAGATATGCATGCTTTTACATACTGTATATATTTCTATGTATGTGTATATGTATGCATGTGATAGTTTCATGCATTAACTTCATGAATGTAAATATATATTTTGTGCTTTATGTGTATATATTGAACTCATGTGTTAACTTTATATTTGTATGCTTTGTGTTTTAACATTATATATGTAAATACTTCATCCTTTAGCTTTACATATGCAACATATATGCATGCACATAGACACACATACATATGATAGCTGTGTACTTTTGCTTACACATATATTAACATACAGTTTAATATATATATATATAATAAAATGGGTATGAAGTTGTAAATGTTAGAATTAAAACTGAAATGACCTAATATTATTTTTTTACTTTATTCTTACAAAGTATAACACTATAACAAAGATTGATACAAAGAAAGATCTTTAGAGCAAAAGAAAAAGAGTAAAAATGGCTCTCAGAAATGATATGTAGTGAAAAAAAAAAATGTGAGTCAAAGCCTAAATACTGAATGTTCTCAAAATCAAGGTAAAATTAGATTGATAAATGGCAAACAATAAAAAAAAGAGGCCGTTTAGAAATTGAACTAAGGTCTCTGTATAGACAAAGTTGTATATTACATAGAAATGTGCCTAATACTTAGTATCTCATGACTCAGATAAGATGATTTCCTAGCTTAATATTTAATAAGAATATCTCTGTCACTATCTCTTTATTTTCGTTGATTTTCTGTTAATCATCCCATGACTTAATGCTCTACAATTTGTCCTTTTCTTTCCACTGTTAAAGGTAATCATGACAAAACCTGCTATCATTTATTTAAAATTTCACTAGGTTAGACAGCCACAATTGGGAACTGCAGGGTTAAATATTATTAATTCAGTTTTACAGATGAGAGAACTAAAACTTAGGAAGCTGAAGAGATGAGCCAAAACTTACAGGCTACTAACTGACCAAGCCAGGGTTTAAACCAACATCAATCTGATTCCAGACCAATGTTGTTTCCAGTAATCCATGTTAAGTGACTTAAAGCAAACTGAAGTAAGAATGTGATCACACATTTGCATGACAGAAGTACCTAGGTCCACTAAAGTAAAAACAGTTTGGTGTGTCTGTCTACATTATTAACCTTTTGGATTGAAAGCTTTAGTTCTGACACTAATTTGGTCATCTAGATTCAAAATAATAGGTCGAGTATATAGAATTGAAGTGATTAATGTAATATTCCTTGTCTGTAGCAAGACTTTTATACCACACTACTTACATATTAATAAATCTGATAAAATACCATTTGAATTACCAAACTACTAGCCAAAGGCATTATTAAATACTGTCTTTTTTTTTAAGAAATAATATAAAAGAGTATAAATAGAAGGATGCAAAAACAAAAAACAAAGAGACTGCCAGGTGCAAGGGTCACACCTATAATTCTAGCACTTTAGGAGGCTGAGACTGGCGGATCATGAGGTCAGGAGTTCAAGACCAGTCTGGCCAATATGGTGAAAGCCCGTTTCTACTAAAAATACAAAAATTAGCTTGGCATGGGGGCGCATGCCTGTAGTCCCAACTACTGGGGAGGATGAGGCAGAAGAATGGCTTGAACCCAGGACGCAGAGGTTGCAGTGAACTGAGATCATGTCATTGAACTCCAGCATGGGCAACAGAACAACACTTCATCTCAAAAAAAAAAAAAAAAAACCAAAGAGATATGTGGGTCAGAAATGATATGAGTGATCAGGAATCTTCAAGCACAATTTCTGAATAAAACATCAAAAATCATGAAACATAAGAACAGGTACACAATTGTGAATGGTTAACATCAAATGTCAACCTGATTGAAGTAAAAGATGCCAAGGGTGTGTCTGTGAAAGTGTTGCCAAAAGAGATTCGCATTTGAGTCAAAGGCAGATCCTTAATCTGGGTGGGCAACATCTAATCAGCTACCAGTGCTGCTGGAATATAAAGCAGGCAGAAAACTTGAAAAGACTTGACTGGCCTAGCCTCCCAGCCTACATCTTTCTCTTGTGCAGGATGCTTCCTGCCCTTGAACATCAGACTCCAAGTTCTTCAGTTTTGGGACTCAGACTGTCTCTCCTTGCTCCTTAGCTTGCAGACAACCTATTATGGGACCTTGTGATCAGGTAAATTAATACTTAATAATCTCCCCTTTATTAGTTCTGTCCCTCTAGAGAACCCTGACTAATACATCGATCATCTTACTATATCATATATCTAGTTATTCATTTGTATGTTAACTTTAATTACTGTTATATACACAAATATTATGTACACATAAGCATATATTTTTAAATTGATATGTATGTGTGTATATATTTGCAAATATGATAAACTGTTTCAAAACAGCACTAAAAGTTTATATTATAAAAAGTTACAAATTACATGTTGTGGTAGACAGAACAATGGTCCCCCAAAGATGAATATGAGCTAATTTCCAGAATCTTTGACTATGTTAACCTCATAGCAAAAGGGTTTTGCAGATGTGATTAAATTAAAGATATTGAGATGGTGAGATTATTCTGAATTATCCAGCTGGGTCCAATGTATTCACAAGGGTCCTTGTAAGAGCAAGAGCAGGAGGATGAATGGCACAGAGGTAGATGTGACAATTTAATAGCAGAGGTGAGAGAATGGAGGAAGAAAGAGAGAGAGACACACATTTGAAAGTGCTACACTGTTGGCTTTAACAATGGAGAAAGAGGTCAGGTGAGGAGCCAATAATGCATACATTCTTTAGAATCTCAAAAAGGCAGTGAAAAGGACATCCCCCTAGTGAATGATGAAATCAGCTAGAGCTATGATGACCAGTATATTAGCCACTAGCCACATGCAGCTATTTAAATATGAATACAGATTTATTAAAATTAAGTAAAATTAAAATTGTATTGTCTCACTTGCACATTTGTAGTAACTACACTTTATGTACCTAAAGGCCACATGTGGCTAGTGGAGACCATATTGGGCAGCTTAGTGGCCCAGGTTCATCATCACATTGTCCATTTCCTTACAGACAGCGCTGGTCTAAAGATTCGATTAGGTATTAAATGAAATAAGCCACTTAAAGTCTATTAGAAACGTAAAAATCTCACTTTCAATCATAAGAGGAGTCTTATGCAGAAAGAGGACACTTTTCTTGAAGAGTCAGATATTTAGAAGGAGAATAATAATAAATTCATTGCTTAATAAAATGGGTTTAATTACAAACTTTATACATTTGGATTAAAAAATTAAATGTCTCAGAAATATTATATAAAAATATTGACTTATAATAATATTATATAAAAATACTGACTTATAATAAAATATAATTTCACGTAATAATGGTATACTCACTATTCAAAATTGTTTGAAGCTAGATTACATTTCTCTGAATAAAATGCATGTGCTGAATTTCCTCTTAAAGACCTTCTCCTGTTTATAAGAGAAAAATGTAAAGGTTCTTTTTCTCCAAAGGGTGTGTGCATGTATGTTTGTGTGTGTGTAGCTGGATGAAAGGCAATGTGGAAAATCAGAAAGCATAAGGAAAGTTGTAGAACAAAAAGAAATAGCATACATTTCTATTAACACATTGAAAAATAGACTGCTTCTTTGGAGGTATAGCCACTTGGGTTGAAAATACTTTTAAGGGAGAAACGTCATTAAATGGTTGTCTCCTGAACTGGAGCAGAAAAAAGCCCTATTTAATTACCTTTATATGAAAACAATTTTGGTAACAAATGCATAGTATGATTTTAGTGTTCAAAATTATTATTCTCCCATCTTGTTGCACTCACTGCATAGCAGATAGTATAGTGAGTGAAACTGCACCAACACTTTCACTGATGCATTAAACATTAGAAAATAGAGGCATTTATCCTATAGTTATAATTATATTAGCTATATTAGTAATAGATATGTTAATATATTGGTTAATTTATACTTTAATATCTTAGATGAACATTATAATATAAATGACTCACCATTATTTGTTTCCCCAAAACATTTGAAAATAATTGGAGTGAGAAAGCATACAGGAACCAAGTTCCTGAAAGAATGGGATGGTTTAGATAACACACACACACACACACACACACACACACACACACACACACACACACACAACAATGAAAATGACAAAGTTTACAGGAAAGCACTGACATTTGAAGGTGATATGAAATAACAACAAAATCACAAACTACTTTTGGTCTGAAAAGATCAAGGTCAATAAGGTAAATAATAAAAGTATCTCAAGACATGAAAAGTATAGATTCTGTTATTTAATCTTGGAATTTGAAGACACCTCTTGAAACTTGAGATTGTTTTACTTTATAACAAAGTGCAGTTGATCCTTGAACAACACAACAGTTAGGGATGCTGAGCCCTGTACAGTTGAAAATTTGTGTATACATTTTTGATCCCCCAATACTTAACTACTTATGGTCCACTGTTGACTGTTAACACGTATCTTGTAGGTTATATGTATTATATACTGTATTCTTACAATAAAGTAAGCCAGTGAAAGAAAATGTTACTAAGAAAACTCATAAGGGAGATAAAATGTATTTACTATACATGAAGAGAAAGTAGATCATCATAAAGGTCTTCATCTTTGTCATCTTCACATTGAGTAGCATGATGAAGAGGGGTTGATCTTGCTGCCTCAGGGTGGCAGAGGTGTAAGTGGACCCACACGGTTCAAAACTGTTGTCAAAAATCAACTGGATTGTTTACTATTGAAAAAAAGGGAAATATTTTTTCTCACCTAAATTATATAGAATAGATTCAAGCCCCTCTCTTCCAACCCGAAATAAAAGAGATAAAAAAAGTAGAGATGAGAAAAAGCAAAGATCCTGAATCTACTATTTATTAAATATTTTTTTAACTGGCAGGTAAAATGTGTGTACATTTATCATTTTCAATATGTTGTTTTGAAATATGTACCCATTGTGGAATGTTAAATTTAGCTAAAATCTCACTTAAATGTGGAATAGGAACAAAATTGAGCTATAGAAATAGAGAGTAAAATGGTAATTACCAGAGGCTGGGTGTGGGTAGGGAGTAATTAGTTGAAGGACACAAAATTTTACTTAGGAGAAATAAGTTTGAGAGATTTATTACAACTACTTTTTTATGATCTTATGCTAACCATTTTTTCCTTCTGTTTCCAAAAGAATCTTGGTGTTTATAAATTAAAAGAAAACAAACAAACAAACACAGAGCTGTGGGATGATTCCAAGTAGGAGATTAAATTTAGCCTAGGCTACAGGTAGCTTAGCTTCTTAACATTCCACTTTAATAGAAACTATGGGTTTGCTATATCTCTTGTACATGTTACAAACACTCTTGCATTTCAAAAATATTTATTAATGACCTACAAAGTGCCAGGCGTCCCTCTCTTTATTTCTTAGCATAGAGAGACTACCCTTTTATTCATCTCATATGTAGAAGTATAAAGTATCACTTGTATACCCTAAAATCACATTATATATATTTGCTATTAATGTTCTATTTATGAAAATGAATTCAATGAAAATATGTCAGGCATAATTTGTTTATTCTGTTGATACCACACTCCTTGCATCTAGTTACCAAAGTTCCTGCTAAACCTCCATAGGCTTAGTTTGGATATCCAGAAACTGACTCAGTCACACTGGACTTCATTTTGGCTATTTTGTACTTTTATTCTTTATATTTTCCTCAGATAAATGTATCCATCCCTGTGGTTCTGACGTCTACCCATTTGCTGATGACTCCCTGATCATTTTTTTCCACCAAGACTATATCCTGAATTCTACATCCAGATACTGAGCACTTCTACCTGAACGATGTCTAGTAACCACAAATTCAACATGTACTTGACTGAACCCAGTGCAATCATCTTACCACAAACTGTATATACTTAATTACCAGGGCAAGCCAGAACTTGGTATCAATCTCATGGTATCAATCTCAGCTCTTTAATAACTTTCACCTAAGAGACGATTTTTACAACTACTTTAATTTGATCTTCCTAATTATCCCTGAATTATTCCTTTCACTCTGTTATTATTGCCACATCCTTATTTTTGACAATGATAATTTTCCTGAAGTTTTATCTTAAAATAGACCTTGCCTGGCTTTTGCCTTCCAATGTCTCTTCACTCCAATATGCTCCCAAAATTTTCCTTTTTTTTTTTTGTACTTTCCTTAGTAAAAAAATATTGACATGTCCCATTTTACTTCTTTGCTAAAACATTATTCAACATTTCTCTTATTATCTTCCTAATGCAATCTATTCTCCTAAGTATGACGAATCAGAATTTCCTGTCATATGATTGTGTGTAAATGTGTTGAACAAAGGAAAACATTTCTCTTCTCTTTTGAGGTGATCCCTGTGTCACTCTGCAGCATCTTCACACAATCTTAACTACCCTATGTGCCAACCATTGGGGCATAAAGTTGATTTCTTCCCAAGCCTTCCATCAACTTAATTCCTGGGAAACATACTTAAAGCCCCCAATCTGAATGTTTCCCTTCTCTTAGCCTTCCATGGCCACCTAAAGTAGAGGTGATAATTTTCTACGTATGCCATTTCAGCACAAAATAAGTTAAGTATTTATTATACTCCTTCATGATTCTTCTAAATCAGAATTTCTCAATCTCAGCATTATTGACTGACATTTCAGTGGGGCACATCTTTGTTGTGAGAGGTATTCTTGTTCATTGTAAGACATTAGCATCAGCTTGTATCTTTACCCATTAGCACCCTACCCTAATTTTCATATCAGGATGTATCAAAAGATATTTTAAACATCCCCTGATCACCCAGTGTTATTTCAAATTGGAGCTACTGCTCTAAATATGTGTCTTTCTGACTTATGCCTTGTGGTAGTCCTTAGCACTTTATACTGTACCTAACCCATGAAAGGCACAACATGGATCACTGTAGTTTGAATGAATAAAAATGAATGAATATTTAAATATATTCTTGAATAATTTTTCCAATGAAAACGTCAGGCTACATATTATTTTCCCAGTATTTTTCTAAATTGTAGCAGGGGTAGAGTTTATTGTAGCTTGCCTCAGTTGCGTTAATACAGAATCAAGAAGGAGAGTTTCATTTGCTATCAAACAGTCTTTGCCCTGATTCATATGTTAATTAATCTATGAATCTATTCAGCGCTTAGGTGAGTACTTCCTAGAGTCCTATACATGAACTTGGTTTGGGGAAACAAAAATAAAGAATATTCAGATGCAGCTCAATATCTAAAGCAGAGTGTAGATATATGAAAAAATAATTACAATATAATGTGATTAGTTCTATGCTACATGAATGTACAAAACTCAGTTTTCAGAGTGTTTTTTTTTTTTCAGCAACGAACCCTACAAGTTTGATCTAACTTGAACTGGTTTTGCACTTTACGTATTTGAAGCAGACATAGTCACTTTGAAGCAAAACATTCCTTGCCTATACTTTCCTACTATGATGGGAAGATGATTTCCTGATTGAAACTGCTTCCCCTTACCAGTTGCTTGAGGTCTTTGCTTTTACACAGTTATAAATGCATGCTGCATTGGAAAAAAAGAATGAGTCTCTGACCAGACTGACCAAAATTTGGGCAAAACAAATAATAAAATGTGGATCAGTTTCCAAATACGTTAACCACTTTGTTCAGTGTAGAGCCCATATGAAAAATATTCTTGAAATTTCTTTGGATAATTAATTAGTATAATACAGATTATGATAAGTATATTTTAGGCAAACTATTGTTTAGTGGTCATGTCATGGTGAGTTGGTGTGAGCTTGTGTGTGTGTGTACATGTATACAAACATGCAGATTTTTTATTTATTGCATCTATTACACAGAATATTTGATTGGTTAGACCACTGTATTCTCTGATCACGTAAGATTAAAGCAGATGGCATCACGTTAAATGTAAAATTAACAGTATATTTGTGAGAAGATGACTTTTACACTAGCCCTGTTACATGGATTAATACATTGCAGCCTCACAAACCACAAAACTACTCAATTAAGAAAGACATTTGAATCTTATACATGCAATTGATGTAATTTAATGATTTTTTTCCTGAGTGTGTAATTACAAGATGGTCGAAAGATGAAAATGGTATAAATTAAGCCAGAATTTTAAAAGTAAGTAGGTAACAAGATGGGAACAGAAGAACAGAAGAAAACAGCTTAACTCTCTTCAGAGGAAACTGAAAGTTTTCACGGAGTTGGTTGCATTTAAAACAGGCTTTGAAGGATGAGACTAACTTAAGTGGGTTATTAAGTGAGTATTCTTTGAAAGAAGGGAATTTGTGAGGGAAGAAAAAGGTATGGGAAAAAGTGTAGAGATAAATAGGCAGCCATGGAGCATATAAAGTTAATGCTAGTTATTAAGTCATTATTTAGTAAATATTTCTCAATTAAACACAAATGCTAAAACAGAGACAGCACAGAGTTTTTGGACTGAAAAACTGTTGTGGATTTGAACTGAGATTAGCAGTTGGTGGTTGGTAAACCAGTATTTAATATTATACACACATACATGTACATATCTCCAAAGTGCTTTAAAATATTCGCCAATTTTAAGTATCAAACCTCATAAAATCCAAATTTCTAACTTTTCTTTAAAAGACCGAGACTATCTGGAAACACTGAATTTATCAAATATAAAAATACAGTTGTTGCTTCTTTGTCATTTTAGAAGTCTCCTGTCCTCCTCTTTCCCCAGATGACAGGCATTGTGACTGCCAGGAAAGACTCTCTGCATCATTACACCACACAACATCCTGGAAACGTCTAACCCAAGGAAGCAGAGGCAGAATCCTAGGGTCTGAACTCAACCTTATTCCTTTTCCTTCGGAGTCTATATTCTACTCTTTCTTCTGAGAAGTACAATGTAATAAAATATCCCCTTGGGGGGAAACATATCTTTGCTTTCTCCCAGGTTTACTGCTATTGTGTTGATGAGTGTGAGATCTCTATTCCAAGTAACAGTATCTCTTCTCCCCAAATCTCTAAGGTTTTCAGGAAACCAAATGTTATTTTGCTCTTTGCTCTAAGCCTTGCAGCAAACATCTTTTGTATTAAAAACTTTTAAGTATCAAAAATGCGGCTGGGTGCCTTGGCTCACACCTATGATCCCAGCACTTTGGGAGGCCAAGGTGGGTGGATAACCTGAGTTTGAGACCAGCCTGGGCAACGTGATGAAACTAAACTCTGTCTCTACTAAAAATACACAGAAAAATTAGCCGGGCATCGTGGCGCTCACATGTAATCCCAGCTACTCGGGTAACTGAGGCAGGAGAATCGCTTGAAGCCAGGAGGCAGAAGCTGCAGTGAGCCGAGATCCACCATTGCACTCCAGCCTGGTGATAGAGTGCAACTCCATCTTAAAAAAAAAAAAAAAAAAAAATTTAAAGTTAGAAGAATTAAGTTCTAAAAGCTGAAAAAATTAGAAAACATATTATTATAGAAAGCTTCATTTTTAGACATGATCAAGTTTCAAATAAAATCAGGTTAAACAATGCTATCAGATACTGTATTTTACTTTTAATTTATTTCAACTGCCTCTATTTATAAAATCTGCTGTTTTATTCACATTTGCTATGATATGATTTTCCTGTATACCAAAGACCACCACCAGTAGTGTAATAAACATATTGCTCTATAAAATGTGCACACACTAAGTGGTCCTGACTAGAGTCAGGAATACTAAATAGGGGCTGCTTTGTCTTTATCTTTGCATTTAGAAAGACACAAATATTGCCTAACATTTTGTAATAAAGGAAAACCTTAAAACACTGACATTTGTGGAGGAAAGGGTTAAAGTTTAAAACGCAAAATATTGTTTGGGTAATTAATATGATGGCTATTGGGAGAATTATAAATTATATTTTAATTACTTAATATTAGTCTACAATATGGAACTCTCCTATATTCATGCCCAAACATACTCAAAGAATATGTGATTAACTCTCTGTTATATCTCCAAGATATTCTGCTTGAAAAGATGCTGTGATTGATTACAAGTCTGCAAACCAATATCTTCCTGCATCAAAATTCAAGTGCATTACTGTAGCACAGAAGGGTGTTATGGCAGATGTCATCCAACTGCTTCGTAGCTGCATGATCGATGGTGCGAATGGTGATTGATGTTATTGACATGCCCTGGCACCTAAAATAGAGTGTATATATGTATGTGTGCCAGAGGGAGGAAGGGGCTCATATTTGGATTTTAAAAAAGCAAAATTATAGGGCCTGAAAAATAACTGGCCATAGAAAAGGAGTGAAGTGCATAGTGAAAGTAATAGTTGTTTTTGAAAAGAAAGAATATAGGTCTAACAAGAAATATGGCTTCAGAGAAAAACAAAACAGTTTTGTTTTACTAAGCAAAAAATATATCTGGCATTCTCTTTCCAACCATGTTTATATTTTACTTAGTTTCATTATCTATGTAAGCAAGAGTGGGGATAGAAAGTGCTGCTCTTGTTTAACAGAAATGACATTTTATCTGTCACACTTCACCAGTGGACAAATAAGGAAAAGGAAAAAGAGATATTGAAGGACTTAAGCTTAAAAAGTAAATTGCATCTGGTATAACAATTTTGAACAAAATCTTATCTGAAGTATTATCTGATTGTAAGCTCTAAAACATATAGATAAAGAAATAGTTTAGAAATCTGTTGATATTAATTTTGTTTATTCAGTTTAGAAAAACTTAAGAATGAGAATGAATTAGCTCAGTCAAGAAAGCCTTTTTAGACAAGACTCAGTACACAGTGAGTCTTACATATAAATGTAAGAAATTTTCCACCAACCATATGAATAAGGAAACTTGATATACATTATTTTTAAAAAGGGGAAAGAGGAACGTGATCCCAAAACACATTATACAGTGAAAAATGCTAATTAAAAATAAAGTTATTGCATAGACATTAAGCATTATTGATAATACTTATTTCAGTAATTTTTTAAATTGGAAAATAGCTACTGATTCTTTGCTGTGGAGATATAAAACTCTTTCTTTCATTTTGCATTATTTAGAAACCATAAACATAATTGTGCAGCAAATGCACAGGATATCACACTGTAAATTAGATAATATGGTTAATTTTCAAATATAAGAAGCTAGATCTTGACATTCTTGAAAAAAAACTAAATAAAATTATGAAAGATGTATTTTATCTTTATATTTATGCATATTTATAGAATTAAAAAATACACATGTGATATCTAAGATAAACTGTACAATTATCACCTTCCAGGACCTGTTCTAAGCATGATACATATAAATTCCTGGCTATGTTAATACACATTCACACACATACATGCCACACTAAGTTAATAGCTGCAAATCCATATGAGGTAAATCCATATGATAAACATTGTTATCCACAATATACCAATGAAAAAAATGAAGGAAAGAAAAGGTAAGCACCTTGACCAGTGTTCCACAGGAAGTCTGTGGCTGAAAAAAGATTGCTGCTTAGGTGGTCTACTTTCCGGGGCTGCACTCTTCAATGTATACTCAATGTAGATGGTTTGCAATTACAGAAAAGCAAAGACCAAAGAAATTATTATTATTATCCAAAACCCTACTATTTATATATATTAGGGAAACACGTATAATGTTTTAAAAGAATTCTAATCTCTGGATTCTTCACTTGGAGGCCATGGGTAGTAGGCTTAAAACTCATCCAAAATATTTTGTGTGCATTTCTTATTTTTGTAGAGAAAGTTTCCAAAACTTTCTTCTAGTTCTCAAAGAGATATTAGAAGAATAATCCCAATCTCTAAATTCACCTGTGAAGAAAATGAGACATGGATCTGTTGCTAGATCTATAAATGGACCAACCACGAGACCTTGGCTAGCACTCAACATTCTGCTGGGAGGAAGGGTCAGAGCTGCCTAGAGAAAAGAGCACCAGACTCAGAGAAAGCAAGGACAAAGCACCGAGCTTGTGGGAGAATCCATCACGGATTCAGGCTTCCCCTGGCATCCAGGTGTCTGCTTTGCTTTCTCTTCACTCTTCCTTGTTGTATTACCCCAACTCTCACTGCAGAAATTTACTTTACTTTTTGATATACAAGATATTGAAACTGCATCTGTCAAATTTTCACCGCCTAAATTATTTTGCAAAATTCAACTCATAGCTTTATATACTTATGTGGTTGTCTTTGTTTGTTTTTCATTAACATTAAAAGCAAATCTATAGGAAATACTTTTTTTTCCTTTGGAAGAGGAATAGAGATGATAATCTAATTTGGTAAGTACATTTGTAAAATACTAGGATGTTGAATATTCTGCATTAATTTGGGAAGGTGGCCTTTTAAATTGTAATTGTCAGAAGCTACATTTTCTATTGAC
This sequence comes from Cheracebus regulus, assembly GCA_963574635.1. Lineage (NCBI taxonomy): Eukaryota > Metazoa > Chordata > Mammalia > Primates > Pitheciidae > Cheracebus > Cheracebus regulus. The sequence goes on from CAUYQU010019916.1 coordinate 19,904, forward strand.
TTATTTAACAGCCTGAAGTCTTTCTAAATAAAAGCAAATTTTGGTGCAATATATAGACAACCTTAATCCAGACAACAATATAGTACTTCAGCAGCCAATCCTGAAAAAATTATTCAGGATGCAATCCAGTGCTATTGGTAACTGTATACATTACTGGAGATAAACCCAGAATAAATAACATGCTTGATGCTTCTAATTCCTTAAAACCAACATAAAAACCTTGCAAACTATTTCATGCCAGATTTGACAGGTGCTGATAGTGTTTGAGGAGGCATAAGATATACTGCAGTGATAGCAATGAATGGTGCGGCATTTGAGGTGTGCTTGAGTAGAGAGCAAAACAAGCCTGAAGAAGTTAAATGGAAGTGTTTCATACCATACCACTTTGCTGAGCTGCCTTTAAATTATCTTAAAATATCTTTCACTTTTGGAACATTTTAGAGACCAGCAATGCATAGAATGGCATTCAGATGAAAATATGGATGATAGTTGCACAAGTTAAGGGTTTGAAGAGCATACAAACTGCTGCTGAAATAAAGATTTTTTAAGAATCTGTGACCTTACCAGCTTTGTGAAATCTTTGTAATGCTTCAGATTTATTAATTCTACTAATTGCAGTTTTCTACATTGTCTGTATACCTTATGAACCCCCTCTTGTCCTTGCTCATATCAGGTCAGATAAGATGAGTGAGTTTTAGTTACAAGGAACTGTTCAGTGAATAGAATTATAATCAGAATAAAGATATCATTTAATGAAGTATTTTGTATCATTTAAGTAGTAGTTTAGCTATTAAGCATAGAAACTCACTAAATGTTCAGAATATGCTTCAAAAATTAGATTTTAAAGTTAGACAAAAATAATACGTTCAGTGGATTCCCTCTAAAAATAGAATAGAAAGTCATACATTGAAAAGATAATCTGGATCAATCACAAAATAAGGGGTTATATAAAAGCTTCATGCTCTTATTTTCTTGAGCAAGAACAGCATTTTAAAATAATATATTCAACTTATTTAAGAGTAAAATTAATAAATGTGCTTCTATTCTTATGCCTAGAAATAATTTTAAAGCCAAGTGAGATTTCTGTCTTTCTTTGCTTTAATTTGGAAGACTACCTATGACTTTTGGAAGAATTCCTATATATTTTGTGTCTTCAAACATAAAATTAATATACCTTTATTGAGTTTCTGCTAAAAGTCAGAAATAGTGCTCAATGCAAGTTTTTATCAAAGATATGTAAGTCATGGTCTCAGTTCTCAGGTTGTCAGGTTATGTACAATTCAGTTGAGAAAAGTTTAAATACAAGATTTTTTAATGCCCACCACAATAAGGTTATAAAATTGCAACAATTCAATCTTTCCTAGATTTCCTAACTTATGCCAAGTAAGTTTTCCTGAGATTTAAGTAAAGGAGACACTGGATTTTAGAAAAGATAGAATGATAAACAGTAGTAGACTAAACGATTGAATACTTGAAGAATTGTCTAATTTGGTTAATGATCAATTCAAAAAAGAACATGCTACAATAATATTATTTAAAAAGTCTTCTTTTTATTATACAATGGTAACTGTAAACCTAGATAATCATTTTAACTGTTCTTTTAAGTGGTTTTGTAATCTTGGGCAATTTTTCTTACTCACAAATAAGATTTTTTGAAATTCCTTTTCTGCCAAAGTACGTGTATTTTCTCTTTATGGAGATACAATAGTGTCAAAAATTTAAGCCAATATATGAAACTTTATTTTAGTTATTTTGAAATATCAAATTTTGTGAGAACCCTCTATCTCATGTTCTTAAAAAAATTATATATGTTGCCAAGAATATAGAACAAACACAAAACAATGTAAAAAAAATGAAAGGGTTATAAAAAGCAATTGTGTGTTTCTATGTTTTAAAAAAAAATTCAATTAGCAAGCAACTATATACGTTACATTTAATATTCAAATTTTTTTTGTTTATTGAATATTCTCAATATTTTCATTGTTGACAATTTTCACTAAGTAAAGTCAATTATACAAAGTTTTATTGGGAGAAATGTGAATTCTGCATCGTTTTAATTCTATCCTGCAGCTTCTTTTGTTTAGTCTTTCTGTATAAATTTTCTATATAGAATAAAATCTGTGGTGCATATGCATGCTTATGAATTTTTCTATGACTTTTATTTTCTGTGTAATACATATAAATATATTTGAATGCATTTTTCTTGTTATACAGGCAGTTTTGCTCTTCCACAATTAAAAGTCCAACTAAAGTGAAATATAAAAATTATTGGAATGTATTCAAGTCCATAATTCTTTCACTCCTCAAAAGAAGTTACAACTGCCATTAAAACATAATGCAAAGTCTTATAAAAAAGAGCCAATTGTTTCCTTTCATCATTGCAGCAAACATCTTTTCAAAGTGGGAGCAATCATGTTTAAATGCACAATAAAATGCATATAAAATATTTTTATTTATGAAAACAGCTTTGTGCAAAAGATGAATTTTGACACTGTATCCAATAAGTGCATGTTCTAAATAATTGTATTGCAAATGAATTGGTTTGAATATTTCTTATTTCTTTGTAACTAGATTTCATGCTGAAATCATAAATATGGGAGATGTCATGTTAGCAAGCATGGAGAAACAAATTCTCCTTCAATTGAGTGGCATCCAATATCACAATCAAGCAACATTGAGTAAAGCTGTGGATTTCACCCTGTAAATCATGATTAGCTTTGAATGCAATCCCTTAATGATCTTAAGTAATGAATTTGCTTCTGGTGTTCAAGCAGTAGGATAGGTCCCTGTGGTGGGAACATATGTCTGTCTGTAAAACTGCTGATTTAAAATGGTACCTCTTCAAATGTTCTCATTATATCCTTTTATAATAGCTCTATGTTTTCCTTCTAACAACATTATTTCTAAAATGAATTATTGTCTGGTTAAGAAGTCAATGACAGTCTCTTGAGATGACTTCTTAGACAATAAATTTATTTTAGAAATTAATACTGTACAAAAGAAAACATAAAGCCATTATAATAGGTTGAAGGGAAGCTCCCCACACAGTTCTGACAGAGAAGAGAAAGCAATCTTAAATCTTGGCTTCTTTCCTCACGTTGGCAATAAGAGTGCCAATAAGGGCTGATTATGATGGTGTTTTTTATGAGGTAGACACCTGTTAAGTAGGAACTGGACTGTGACCATCAACTCATTTCCCACACACCACTACACAGCTATCCATTTTTAATGACTTCTGGCCAATGTTCATTTCTAAGCCAGTAGTTCTAATATAGCCCTGGTTGGTATGACACTACTTAAACTCCCTAATGTGTAAGAATAAAACAGAATTGAAATAATCTCTTTTAGGCAGAAAACAACACAATACAGTAAATTGTATTATAAAAAATAATTTTGATTAAAATATTATCTGTAAGTAAAAGAAATATATAAAAATATATGTATATAATATTCATATGAAATATACATGAACTCAATGTTGTACCCATATCCATGTGTAGTTATGTAAAGAGATGTGCATAAATGCACAGTAGCATTGCTGCAGACCACCTTAATATTGTTACTGTACACATACACACCTCTCTGAGTTTTCATGTATTGCTTCTCAAGCACAGTTGCAAACTTGTTAATTCCTTAGTGAAAAACCTTCCCTAGCATCCTATTTCCTATCATTTTTTAACACAGGCATCAAAGTTCTCTATGGTGTACTCAGTCTGTTTTTCTAGGCTTATCATCAAATATCTCCATCTTTTTCCACGTGTATGTACGTCTTCTGGTAATACCAAACTGTTACTGTGTTACAGGTCCCGAGGTTTCTTAACCATCTTTTGTTATCTTTCTGTTTTCACTAATAGTTTTCCTCCCAAAAGTCAACCTAGAAAAATCCTATTAACTTTACCAAGTCCTATTTAAGTGGTCTTCTTTGTATATATTTCCTCTATCTCCTCTTTAGAATCATGACCTCTTTCTTTTGCATTCACTTATCTCATATCACTGATCAAACAGGTGGATATTTTGCTCTCAAATGATTATATTTGTTCAACTACTTATAGTCCCTACTAGGCTATAAATTTCGTGAGTTCTGGGGTTACACTCTTAATTGGTCAAACAGAGACCATGCCATGGTCTAGCATCCATGGGAACGAATGCGGAGGAAAAAGGATAAGGGGAGGAACATCTGTAAATGGATCCCAGGCAGTCAGTTGGTAAGAGGGAAAGCTCTTAAAAATACTTCTTGATTGTATTTCCTACATTCCTCGTAGTTTGCACTGCTTGCTTGAAAATATTTTTAATACCTCTCCTAAGTTTATACTTATGTCAAGTAGTCCAAGTTAAACTAATTTGTTGAAAAGATCTCATGTTTGGAAACTTTTCTCAGGAAAGTCTGCTGCTCATTTCCAACTCTACATGCATTTCAGTCCAGTGCTATGCATATATGATAATGAAATCTCAGAAAGGCTTGTTGATATGCTGTATTTCAATGGGTAAGTCTAAAATCCTGATGAAAATAAAATCTGCTCTGATTTTCACATTTATAAACTGAGACACCATCTGACAACTGGACAGCAATATGTAAATAGATTTACTGGGATTTAGCAGCTTTCCCTGTAATTCAGATGTGCATAGTGCAGAAAGTCTCCTGTGCTTTCTGCACATGTCCAAAGTAATTGTTCTAAATCTGATATGAACCTGTCCCCTTGTCCTAGTGAAAAAAATACTGCTATGGGAGCTAAATTGGGCTGGGAGAGAGAGACTGAGACCACCAAGTATTTTCTGAATGACCCCAAAGGCTATCTGTCTTTCTGACTTGCAACTGATATTGGTACTAAGACTCTAGTGGATCAGTTCCAGCCCAGACAACTCTCATTTTATGTATATAGAAATAAAATGAGCTTTGTGTTACAAATAATCAGCTTAATAACAACATCAGCATCTGCTCAATCTTACAGTTATTCCTGAACTTAGTTGGATTTATACTTTGCATTCTAATTTCCCAGAGTGTAGTTTTTACCATAGAACAAACCCTCTGCTTTGTACTTACGAATGTAGGTTCCAACTGTCGAACCCCATCTCTTCATTTGACACTACTAAATTTACTTTGCCCTTGCAAATATTCTATTTTCCCTCTTTGTAACATTGATAATTTAGCAATCTTATCATGCTTCGCATATATATTTATCTGTGTACCTCAAATAGGGGTTTTGATACTTTTTTACCATCCTTTATTCATTTGTTTGCTGTATATACACATATATTTCTTGTCTCAGACTCCTGGCTTAGCAAACTGTCCATTTATTATTTACCTGTTTCGTGAGTCTTTGTCGTAACGTGCCTTCTACTTTGTTGATCTTCTAGTGCTTCTCTTAAATGTCATTTCCATTAATATCTGCTATAAGACAGCTGATAATGAATATGCCCAGTGATAAGAGGTGTGCCTCCTTTTACCGTATAATTGAATGTAATAGGCCCTCTAGAAATGTGTAAATACAGAGCATCTCAGGTCCCATTCCCGATGTTTAATTTATAGGACCTGAGTTAAGTTAGCAAAAAAGGTTAAGAACTAGTAATGAACTAGATTTATTTTGCTAACTAGAATTACTGCAGTGTCAACAGGCCCTTGCTGGAAGCAGATTCCATCAGAGCCCATGTTTTGCGGCACCACACTGGATATGCATTGTGCCCCCTACCCAAGTTCAGCAAATCTATACACTCATAAGTCAACTGCAGGCCTGCTCTTGTTTAAAAAGGTAGACAAACCAATGATATTCTCCCTCATTTGCAAATTTAGTAGGAGAACAAGTCAGGACAAGAATTAGGCAAAATGATGGTGTGGAGAAAAGTTATACATTAAAAAAATGCATTCAAGGCACTGGAAAATGGAAGAGACTTATGGTCAAAATATAATGGACAGAGCATTAGGGGGCTGGTCTAAAAATTCTTACTGTTAAAGTTTCTGTAGCTATAAAGAATCCTTTCAATTTTAAAAGAATAATTATTCGTTAATGAGATCTACTGCATTTTTTTTCATAGTTTTGCATCAAATTCTCACTTTCCTCATTCCTACAAATAGCCATCATATAAACATATTACAATTTTTTTTAACATTTAAATTTTTTTGGGTACACAGGTATATATATTTATAGAGTACCTGGGATATTTTGGTACAGGCATGTAATGTGTAATAATTCAGCATGGAAAATTGAGCATTTATCCACTCAAGCATTTATCCTTTGAGTTAACACCAATCCAATTACACTCTTTTAATCATTTTAAAGTGCACTATTAAATTATTATTAGTTATAGTTTCCCAGCTGTACTATCAAATACTAGATCTTCTTAATTCTTTCTATTATTTTTGTACCCATTAGTCATCCCCACCTCCACCTTGCCACACAACTACCTTTGCCAGTGTCTAAAAACCATCCTTCTATTTTTTATGTCCATGAATTCAATTGTTTTGATATTTAGAGTCCACAAAAAAAGTGAGAACATGTGATGTTTGTCTTTCTGTGTCTGGCTTGCTTCATTTAACGTAATGATCTCCAGTTCTAGTCAAGTTGTTGCAAATAACAGGATCTCATTTTTTAGGAATGAATAGTACTCCATTGCTCATATGTACTACATTTTCTCTATTCATTCGTCTGTTGACAGACACTTAGGTTGCTTCCAAATCTGATGATTGTGAACAGTGCTGCAACGGATCTGGGACTGTAGAGGTCTCTTTGATATACTAACTTTCTTTCTTTCCCACATTTATCTAGAAGAGGGATTGCTGGGTAGTATGGTAGCTCTATGTTTAGTTTTTGAGGAATCTCTGAATTGTTCCTCATAGTGGCTGTATAATTTATATTTCCACCAACAGTGCACACGCATTCCCTTTTGTCCATATCCTCACCAGCGTTTATTGCCTGAATTTTAGATAAAAGCCATTTTAACTGAAGTGAGATGATACCTCATTGTAGTTTTTATTTGGATTTCTATAATGATCACTGAGGCTGAGCATCTTTTCCTATGCCTATTTGCCATTTGTATGTCTTCTTTTGAGAAATGTCTATTCAGATCTTTTGCCCACTTTTTAATTGGGTTATTATTTTTTTTCCCCATAGAGTTGTTTGAATTCACATATATTCTGGTTATTAGTCCCTTATCGGATAAGCAGTTTGCAAATATTTTCTCACACTGTGTGGGTAATCTCTTCACTTTCTTGATTGCTGTGCAGAAGCTTTTTAACTTGACGCTATCTTATTTGTCCACTTTTGCTTTAATTGCCTATGTTTGTGGAGTACTACTCAAGAAATTTTTGCCCAGACCAATGTCCTGGAGAGTTTTTCAAAGTTTTCTTATAGTAATTTCATAGTTTGGGATCTTGGATATAATTATTCAACCCATTTTGATTTGATTTTTTTGTATAAGATGAGAGATAGGAGTCCAGTTTCATTCTTCTGTGTACAAATATCCAGTTTTCTTGGCAGCATTTATTGAAGAGAGTATCTTTTCCCCAGTGTAAGTGCTTGGCACTTTTGTCAAAAATGAGTTCACTGTAGGTATTTGGATCTGGTTACTGGTCCTCTATTCTGTTCAACTTATGTCTCTGTTTACATGCCAGTACCATGCTGTTTTGATTGTTATAGCTCTGTAGTATCGTTTGAAATCAGGTAATGTGATTCCTCCAATTTTGTTCCCTTTGCTCAAGATAGCTTTGGCTATTCTGGGTCTTTTGTAGTTCCAGATGAATTTTATGATTGTTTTCTCTATTTCTGTCAAGAATGTTATTTAATAATAACATTCTTGTTATTTTTGATAGAAATTATTTCTATTATTGATAGAAATTAAATTGAGTCTGTAGATTGCTTTGGGTAATGTGAACCTTTTAACAAAACTGATTCCTCTAATCTGTGAACATGAAATATCTTTCCATTTATGAGTATGTCCTGTTTAATTTCTTTCATTAGTTTTTTATAGTTTTCATTACAGAGATCTTCCACTTCTTTGGTTAAATTAAATCCTAGATACTTAATTTTATTTGTTGCTATTGTAAATCAGATAACTTTTTAAATTTCTATGTCAGATCACTCACTGTTGGCATATAAAAATGCTAATTATTTTTATATGCTGATTTTCTATCCTTAAACTTTACTGAATTTATTAGTCCTAGTAGTTTTTCAGTGGAGTCTTTAGGTTTTTCCAAATATAAGATAATATGACCTTCAGACAAGAATAATTTGACTTCACTTCCAATTTTGGTGCCCTTTCTTTCTTTTTTCTAACTTCTGTAGCTAGGACATCCAGTACTACATTGAATAACAGTGGTGAAAATGGGCATCTTAATCATGTTCCAGATCAAAGAGGAAAGGCTTTCAGTTTTTTCCCACTATGATACTAGCCATGGCTCTGTCATATATGGCTTTTATTATGTTGAGGTATGTTCCTTCTATACCCAGTTTTTTGAGAATTTTTATCGTGAAGGAATGTTGAATTGAATCAAATGCTTTTTAACATCAGTTGAAATGATTATATGGTTATCTTTTATTCTGTTGATATATCACATTTATTGATTTGTGTATGTTGGACCATTTTTGCCCCCCTGTGAGAAATCCCACTTGGTCATGATGAATAATCTTTTAAATGTACTGTTTAATTTAGTTTGCTAGTATTTTGTTGAGGATCTTTGCATATGTGTTTCTCAGATATACTGGCCTGTAGGGTTTGGTTTTTTTTTTTTTTTTTTTTTTTTAATGTGTCTTTGGTTTTGGTATCAGAGTAACACTGTTCTCATAGAATGATTTTGGAAGTTCTCCCACTTCCTCTGTTTTTCAGAAGAGTTTCAGTAGAATTAGTATCACTTCTTAAAATGTTTGATAAAATTCAGCAGTGAAGCCATTGGGTCCCAGGCTTTTCTTTACTAGGAGACTTTTTATTAAGGATTCAATTCCATTACTTATTCGTTTTTTTATGTTTTGGATTTCTACATGGTTCAATTTTGGCAGGTTGTATGCGTCTAGGAATTTATCCATTTCTTGTTAATTTTTCATTTTATTGGAGCATAGTTGCCGACTGTAGCCATTAATGATCCTTGGAATTTCTATGGTGTCAATTGTTATGTCTCCATTTTTCAATTCTGGTTTTATTTACTTGGAGCTTCTCTCTTTATCTTTGTTAATTTGACTAAAAATCTGTCAATTTTGTTTATATTTTCAAAAAAACAACTTTTTGTTGCAACAATGTTTGGTACTGTTTTCTTCATTTCAAATTCACTTATTTCTACTCTAATGTCTATAATTTAATTTCTACTATTTTGGGTTCAGTTTGCTTTTGCTTTTCTAGTTCTTTAAGATGCATCATTATATGACTTATTTGAAGTTGTTCTTTTTTGAGGTAGGCACTACTTTTTTGGTGTAGTCATAAATTTTTCTCCTAGTATTGCTTTCACTGTGTAAAAGTAGGTTTGATATTTTGTCTCAATTCTTATTTCAAAAAATTTTTAATTTTCTTCTTAATTTCTTGTTGACCCATTGGTCATTCAGGAGCCTATTGTTTAATTTCTACGTGATTGTATAGTTTCCAAAATTCTTCCTGTTATTAATTTCCAGTTTTATTCATTTGTGGTCAGAGAAGATGCTTGATATTATTTCAATTATTGTTAATGTTTTAAGACTTGTTTTGTGACCTAACGTGTGACATATCCTTTAGAATGTTCTGTACACTGAGGAGAATTTGTACTCTGCAGATGTTTAATGAAATATTCTGTAAACCTCTATTAGGTCTAGTTTTTTTATAGTATAGATTAAGTTTGATATTCCTTTGTTGATTTTCTGTCTAGGAGATTTGTCCAATTGTGAAAATGGGGAATTGAAGTCTCCCCATTGATTATATGGTTATCTTTTATTCTGTTGATATGATATATCACATTTATTGATTTGTGTATGTTGGACCATTTTTGCCTCCCTGTCTCTCTCTTTAGCTCTAATAATGTTTGTTTTATATATCCAGGTGCTACAGTGTTTGGTACATATATATTTACAATCATTATATCCTTTTGCTGAATTGATTCTTTTATCATTATGTAATGGCCTTCTTTGTCTTTTTTTACAGCTTTTGTCTTGAAATCTATTTTGTCTAAATATAGCTACTCCTGCTTTTCTTTTGGTTTTCATTGACATAAAATATCTTTCTCTATCCTTTTATTTTCTTCCTATGTGTATCTTTATAAGTGAAGTGTGTTTCTTATAGACAACAGATCATTGGATCTTGTTTTTTCCAATTCTATATCTTTTGACTGGAGAGTTTAATTCATTTACTTTCAGTGTTGTTATTGATAAGCAGGGACTTACTCCTCCCATTTTGTTAATTGCTTTCTGATTTACATAGTTTTAAAAAACAATTTATTTATTACCTAAAATAAGTGTGTCTCTCGTCTCCACAACCAAATGTGGTAAAATGCACCAAATATGTAGAAAGAACAACCTCCAAAATAAAACATGGAAGTTGTTATTCCACAACTATCTACATCTTCCCTATTAAAAGCAAGAAATATTGAAGCTTGGATCACCTCAAAACATGACTATTTTCTTCTTTTTGTCTGAATTTTTGTGATTTTAATTTCTTAACCTGAGACAACTATATATGGTATATATTGAAAATCTAGTACCTTAATATAATTTTTATAAATGTCTGTATGGAAGTAAATAATATTCTTTCCTTAGATCAGTTATAAAAGATAAAACCTAACATTGTCAACAGGTAACATCCTATTATTATTAAAATGTAAACTAAATTTGATATAATAGCTTGTTTTAATTTGTTTTCTAAATTGAACTTAATGTTTCATGCTATTTGATGATACATGATTAGGAGACTTGTGTGTGTTTGTGTGTGTGTGTGAGAGAGCCCTTGTGTTAGGCAGTACTAAGATGATCTCAATGATCCTCACCTGCTGGTATTCTTGATTTTTTCTAATTCCCTTCCCTTAAATGTGGGCTAGACTTACTAACTTGTTTCTAATAAATAGGATGTAGCAGAAGCAATGGAAGGTTACTTCTTGGCATAGGTTACAAAGAGATTGTGACCTCCATTTTGCATGCTCACTGATATTTTTACTCACTAACTTGGAAGGAAAGTAGCCGCCCTATAAAGCCTTACAGAACATGGAACTAAGCAAACTCTTTGACCAAATAACAACATTGGACTGAGTTGAGGCCCTCAGTCCAACAGCTCACAAGGCTTAAAATCCTGCCAGCATTTATGTGAATGAGTTTAGAAGCAGATCCTACTTCCATAGAGTCTTCATATGAGAACCAACCCTGGCTGATACCTTGATCACAACTTTCAGAGAGTCATTGAAGCAGAGGTATCCAGCTAAGCCAAGTTGAATTTTGTGACTCATAGAAACCATGAAATAATAAATGTCTTTCGATTTACGCACTGAAGTGTTGGGGCAATTTTTTATGCAGCAATTGATAACTAATATTATCATCAATAATTTTATTTTTTTCTTTTTCTTTTTTAATTTTATTTTTTATTGTTGAAAATTACTAAGATGAACAAAAACTTCTAATTGAGAAGAATGCTATCTTGTCATTTCTAGAAAAATAATAAAGAAGAGATTTCCATTTGCTTTAGCTCCATTTCTATGCATCCTGGTAATTATCAAAGTTAACCTATAATAAATTTATTATACATTTTTATTTTCCAGTTATTCTTTGCTAGATTTAAAAAGCTTATTGTGACATTATGATCAATAATCAACCACTCTTTCTTATATACTTTTTTTCTTCATTTTTGTATTGACTGTAATGATTCGAATTTTTAAGGGAAAACATCAACATGATCTTTCTGTGCATTATATTCCAATTTCACTGATTTTCTACAGTGTATCTTTTTATATGTATACAATCTTTTTTAAAAAGACCAATGGATCAATGTAAAGGTTCTTCTCTAAGTTTCTAAAATCTTAATTATAGTAGTTCTTTCTTATGGTAAACATTCTAAATTTACTTTTTTTGTTGTTTCTTTGTGCATGTTTTGCTTATCTATTGCTGTTTAACAAAATACTCTGAAACTGTGTCAAAATTAACAACCACTTATTTGCCCATGAATCTGCAACTTGGGTTCCACACGATTGGCTGCGGTATTCACGCAGTATATTTGGTTGGGTCCTTGATTGGAACTGAGATAGCTACCAGGTCATTGCTCACATAAAAGGTGCTTCCGCTGTTGTGCTTGGCCCAGCTATGAGCTGGCCAAGCTACTCATTTTTTTTCTTTGTTTATTTTCTATAGCAGAGAAGCGATACCTTTTTAACATGTTACCTCAGGGTTTCAAGAAATTGAAATGTAAAGTTGCAAGACTTTGTAAGGGCAATACTGAAATTGACACTGCATTAGTGTCAATTGATAAAAATTATATTGATAGAAATAAATCCCACGGCCAGTTCAGAATCTATGAAAGAGGAAATAGACAAAAGCTCTTGATGGAAGAAGTGGCGTATGCATATAAAAATGGAAGAATTAATGGGGACTAGATGTGGTAATTATTAGTCACAGTACTCAGGAGGTTTCAGCTTTAGCTGTACGATGCTAGTTCTTGATTACATTTTCTAGGAAGAAAGGAAATTTAGTAATAGACAAAGCTTGCTGAACTTAAGACTATAAAGATTAACACAACTTAAAAGAAAATCAGCATTTCCCTGATCTGTAGTTTTGAAATTATAACCCTAGAAGAGTTGGAGGAGACTGAAACATTTTTAGATTGAGAAAGAGGTATTAAAGTCCCAAAATAAACACTATCTGAGTGGCAGAGGAGTCAGCAGAAACTTTATAGTTTAGTGGAAAAGGACGATGAAAGGAAAGCATTGAGGGGGGAAAAAAAGTAGGTAAAGATAATCTTTAAAGAGTTAGAACAGTGCCTGGCTCTATAGTTTAAACTGAGAAGAGAGACAGTTTCCCTGTCAAAAGATATTAATAAAAGAAATAGCCACATGATATGTTCCAGAGATCTATGGTCTACATTGTGATATTTTTGAGCCCCTGTAGCTTCCAGAAGCATGGTATTCACATTGTTAAAAATACAGTAGAAATGAGATAAACTGTTTGTAATCTTAAAATTTTCACTTGCTTTAAAATATAAAATCTTATCACTTTTAGAGGAGGATTGAGGAGGTTGCTATCAATGAATAAAAGTAAATGGAGGGACTTATGTAAGGTATTTGGAATAGGATATATTTTGCACATTATAGTTCAGGGAATTTGTGAAATCCTGGCATCACACAAATGAACAACAACACTTTTCTAAAACTGAATTAAGGGTATACTGCTAGCCAATTGGAATGGTGTCGAAAACCTGTACTGTTTGTGCAATATTTATTTTATGAAATTTAAACAATCTTTGATCAGTAAATACATAATTCTATTCTTGATTGACTTATATTAAAAAAAAACTTACTAAGAAATTAGTGTATTTTACTATACTCTAGTGATTTTAGTAGGATTGAAGTGATATCTCATTGTGGCTTTAATTTACATTGCCTTAATGACTAATGATCTTGAGCATATTTTCTTGTACTTATTAGCCATTCATATGTCTTCTTTGGATAAATGTCTATTCAGAGCCTTTGCTCAATTTTTAATTGGTTATTTGTCTTTTTATTATTAAGCTATAAATATTCTTTATATATTCTGGAGACAAGTCCTGTCACATGTACGATTTGCAATAGTGTTATTTTGTGTTTCTTTCTCTTTCATCAAGTGATGTAGTTAATTTTATGTAGTTATTTTCAACACAAAAATTTGAAAATTAGATTTAGTTCAATTTATCTATTTTCCTTTGTTGCTTGGGATTTTGATGTCATAGCTAAGAAAATCTTGTGTAAGCTTTCATCATAACTTACCGTGAATTCATTCTTAAAAGGTGTAGAATGTTGGCTCTTACATTTGAGTCTATGATACATTTTCAGTCATTTTTATACATGGTATGAAATAGACAGTCTACATCACAGCTTTGCTTATGGATACTCAGTTACCACAGCACCATCTGCGGAGGAGACAATTTTTTCCCAACGGAGTGATTTGTCACCCTCATTGAAAATCAATGAATCTCAAACGTAAGGATTTACTTCTGGATTCTCAATTCTATTCCTTTGGAATGTATGTTTATTCTTACATCAGTGCTAAATGGTCTAAATTAGTGTAGGTTTGTAGTCTATTTTGATATTAAAAATTTGAGTTCTCTGAATTTATTTTTCTCTTTTGAGGGTATATTAGCTATTATGCATCTCTTGCACTTGTGTATTTTAGAATTTATTTGACATTTTCTGCAAAAAAAGACAACTGGTATATTTGTAATCATTTTGTTGAATCTATAAAAAATTTGGGGTAATATTGTCTTGTAACATTAAATCTACCAATTCTTTCACATAAGATGTCTTTTCATTTAGTTGGATCTTAATTTTTTTCAACAATGTTTTGTGGTAATCAGTATGCAAATTTTGCATTAAATTTGTCATTTATTCTGTATTTTATTCTTGTTGAGGCTCTTAGAAATAGAATTGCTTCCTCCATTTTTGTACTTTTTTCATTTCTTCTGCATAGAAATTATTTTATTTTTATATTTCCATCCTGTGGTCTAGAGCTTCATTAAATTTGGTTATTAGTTCTAATAATTTTAATTGAATTCCTTAAATTTTTCTACATATGAGATCATGTCATCTGCAACTAGCAATAATTTTATGGCATATGTTCTAGTTTCTATGGTGTTTATTTCTCTTGAAAAATTGCCATGGCTCTACCTCCCATATGCAGAAGTAGTAAAAATAGATATCCTTAACTTGCATCTGATATTAGAAGAAAATTCTTTGTTTTGCACCATGGCATATTATTTCATATGGGATTTTCATAGATACACTTAATCAAGTTGGAGAAGTTCCTTTCAATTTCTATTTTATAATGAAAGGCTGTTAGATTTTGCCAATTGAATTTTCTGCATCTATAGAAATAATTTATATTTTTAATTTTTTATTCTTTTAGTATGATGTGTTACATTGACTGGCTTTCTTATGTTAAACCAACCTTTCATTTTTCGTATCTATCCCATTTGGTCATGTTGCATAATCTCATTTAAATCTTGTTGTTATTGATTTCATGGTGTTTGTTGAGGATTTTTGTATCTAAATGTACTAGACATATTGGTCTATAGTTTTCTTTCCTGGTATTTTCTTAGTTTTAGTATCATTTTTGGCCTGATAGAATAAGTTAAGAAATGTTCTTTCCTCTTAAATTTTTTGAAAATTTTGAGAAGAGCTGTTATTAACTATTCTTTAAATATTAGTAGGATTCACTAGTGTAGCCATTACATCTGCTTTTGGGAGAAGTTATTTGTTACTAATTCGAACTTTTTACTTGTTATAAACCTATTCTGATATTATTCTTTCTAGTCTTTGAAGTATCCTTATAGCAGCACCCCACTCATGGTACCAATTTCCTATATTAGTCCATTATCATGCTGCTAATAAAGAAATACCCAAGATTGGGTAATTTATAAAGAAAGAGGTTTAGTAAACTCACTGTTCCTCATGGCTGCAGAGGCCTCACAATCATGCCAGAAGACCATGGAAGAGCAAACAGGTATCTTGTGCGGGGGAATGCCCCTTAGTAAAACTATCAGATCTTATGAGACTTATTCACTATCATGAGAACAGCACGGGGAAAACCTGCCCCCATGATTTGATTACCTATCACCAAGTCCTTCCCATGGTATGTGGGGATTATTACAATTCAAGGTGAGATTTGAGTGAGGACATAGAGCCAAACCATATCATTCGTCCTCTTTAGCCATGTTTGGTAGATTATGGCTCTTTCTAGTGACTTGTCTATAGTTCATTTAGTTAGTCTACATTTTTAGCCAGATGTTGCTCATAATATATCCTTATCATCTTTTTTTTTTTGACCTGTTATAAGTTCTATAGTAATTCTCATTTCTTCTTTTATTATTTTGGTAAATTGGGTCTTCCCTCTCTTTGTCTTTATTTTTTGGGGGTCAATCACATAAAAGTTTAGCAATTTTGATGACACTATTAAAGTATCATTTTTTTGTTACATTAATTTTATTTATTGTTTTTATATTTACTATTTCATTTATTTTACTAGTTTTTAATACTGCCTCCTTATGCTTGTTTAGAGTTCAATTTTCACTTTGTTTTCTAATTTCTTAAGGTAGAAGTTTTATTAATTTGAGATTTTTTTCAAATATATGTGTTTATACCTATAAATATCCTTCAGTGCACTTCTCTAGCTACATTGCATATATCTTGTGATGTTCTGATTTTATTTTCATTGATCTTAAAATATTTTCTAATTGATTCATCCAAAGGAATTTTCTAATTTTCCATGTGATTTTTTTTTTGTTTTACCCATTGATTAGGAGTTTGTGTTGATTAATTTTCATCTAGTCATGCACGCTTAATGATGGGAATATGTTCTGAAAGATGTATGTTAGAAATTTTGCTGTGTGAACATCATAGAGTCTTTACACTTACATGAACCTAGATAGTATAGCATACTACACACCTAGGCTATATAGTGTAGCCTATTGCTCCTAGGCTACAAGTGTGTACGGCATGTGACTCCACTGAACACTGTAGGCAACTGAAACATAATAATAAGTATTTCTATATCTGAACATATCTAAGCATGGAAATGGTACAGTGAAAATTCAGTATTATAATCTTACGGGACCACTTTGGTGTATGCAGTTTGCCATTAAATTAAATATTATTATAAAGTGTATGATTATAATTGTAAATGTCCTAAATCGCCTTATGTTATTGAATTCTGGCTTTTTTTTTTTTCTTTTTCTTTTTCTTTTTTTTTTTTTGAGAAAGAGTTTTGTTCTGTAGCCCAGGCTGGAGTGCAGTGGCATAATCTCAGCTCACTGCAACCTCTGCTTCCCAGGTTCAAGCAATTCTTTCAGCCTCAGCCTCCCAAGTAGCTGGGATTACAGGCACCCACCACCACACCTGGCTAATTTTTATATTTTTTAGTAGAGACAGGGTTTCACCATGTTGATCAGGATTATCTCAAACTCCTGATCTCAGGTAACCCACCAGTCTTAGCCTCCCAAAGTGCTGGGTTTACAGGCATGAGCCACCACGCCCAGCTATTCCATTGCTTTTGAAAACATATTTTGTCTTCTGCTTTATTTTATTGAGTTGATCTTCAATCTCTGATATCTTTTCTTCTGCTTGATTGACTCAGCTATTGATACTTGTGTATGTTCACAAAGTTCTTGTGCTGTGTTTTTCAGCTTCATCAGGTCATTTATGTTCTTCTCTAAACTGGTTTTTCTAGTTAGCAATTCATCTAACATTTCTTCAACATTCTTGGCTTTCTTGCATTGGTTTAGAACATGCTCCTTTAGCTTAGAGGAGTTTGTTATTACCCAGTTTCTGAGGCCTACTTCTGTCAATTTGTCAAACTCATTCTCAGTCCAGTTTTGTTTCCTTGCTGGAGAGGAATTGTGATCCTTTGGAGGAGAAAAGGTGTTCTGTTGTTTGGAATTTACAGCCTTTTGGAGCTGGTTTCTCCCCATCTGTGTGGCTTTATCTACCTTTGGTCTTTGAAGTCAGTAACCTACAGAGGGGGTGCCTGAGTGGGCATCCTTTTTGTTGATGTTGATACTACTCCTTTCTATTTGTTAGTTTTCCTTCTAACAGGCCCCTCTGCTGCAGGTCTGCTAAAGTTTGCTGGAGGTCCACTCCAGACCTTGTTTGCCTGGATATCACTGGCAGAGGCAGCAGAACAGCAAAGATTCCTTCCTGTTCCTTCCTCTGGAAGCTTTATCCAGAGGGTCACCCACCAGATGCCAGCCAGAGCTCTCCTGTATGAGGTGTCTGTCAGCCCCTACTAGGAAGTGTCTCCCAATCAGGATACATGGGGCTCAGGGACCCACTTGAGGAGGCAGTTTGTCCCTTATCAGAGCTTGAACGCTGTGCTGGGAGATCCACTGCTCTCTTCAGAGTTGCCAGGCAGGAATGTTTAAGTCTGTTGAAGCTGCACCCAAAACCACCCCTTCCCCCAGGTGCTCTGTCCCATTGAGGTGGGGCTTTTATGTATAAGTCCCTGACTGTGGCTGCTACCTGTTTTTCAGAGAAGCCCTGCCCAGAGAGGAGGGACTCTAGAGAGGCAGTCTCATTGCAGTGGCCTTACTGAGCAGTAATGAGCTCCACTCATTTTGAATTTCCTGGTGGCTTTGTTTACACTGTGAGGGTAAAACTGCCTACCCAAGCCTTGGCAATGGCAGACGACCCTCCACCCACCAAGCTCGAGCATCCCAGGTTGAGCTCAGACTGCAGTGCTCGCAGCAAGAATTTCAAGCCAGTGGATTGTAGCTTGCTGGGCTCCATGGAGTGGAGGGACCCATTGACATAGACCACTTGGCTCCCTGGCTTCAGCCCCCTTCCTAGGGAAGTGAATGGTTTTGTCTTGCTGGTGTTTCAGGAGCCACTGGGTTATAAAAAATAAATAAATAAAAAACTCCTGCAGCTAGCTCAATGTCTGGCTGTATGACTGCCCAGTTTTGCGCTGGAAACCCAGGGCCCTGGTGGTGTAGACACCTGAGGGAATCTCCTGATCTGCAAGTTGCAAAGACCATGAGAAAAGTACAGTATCTGGGCTGGAGTGCATGGGATAGTCCCTAATGGCCTCCCTTTGCTAGGACAGTAATAGGATTTACTTGGTGTGGCTTGCAAAATATTAAAAGGAATATTAAGAATAGTTATAGATTATAGTCTCAAACCTTTTGGAAAGCTGAAAGGTTTTTATTAACTTATGGAACGGGCTGAAGACAGCTAGTTTTTATGTTAGAGGATTAAGTCATAGCGTAGATTAAGGACAATAAAGGCTTCTCCAGGTAAGTCTTTTTACCCCACATTCCATTGTCCATACTCTAATTTGTTTATTCATGTAAACTTTGTGCTGGATGTCCCTCTCAGAGGAGGTTGAAGGGGAATTACCCATTAACGGTGTTTATCCTGGACCCCAGAACTAAAAACTTTTATCATTTGTAAAACCATTCTTGTCACCAGCATGTTGACTTAGAACCTCTGTTATTAGATCTATACTGAATAAATGTGAAGAGGAGCAGCAAGTGGGGGTCTGTTAGCTGCAATTGCCCTCTGAGAGTAGTTGACAAAAATTCCTACCAAACTCAAATCACTGCACTGGGTGTGAGAGTATATTTCATTCATCCATCATGAAGTCAGGGTCTACAGGAAAGACCTCCACAGGTGGTGATCAACAACTCAGGAGAGGGAGTTTGCCTACCCCTTGCACTTCCCAGGGGCAATGTCCTTGGGCTGCACCCACTGTCCAACCAGTCCCAATGGGATGAACTGGTTACCTCAGTTGGAAATGCAGAAATCACCTGCCTTCTGTATCATTTCACTGGGTGCTGCAGACTGGAGCTGTTCCTATTTGGCCATATTGCCATAAGAATGAAAAGAAATGAACAAAACCTCCAAGAAATATGGGATTTGTGAAAAGAACAAATCTATGTTTGATTGGTGTACCTGAAGTGACAGGGAGGATGGAATTAAGTTGGAAAATACTCTTCAGGATATCCAGGAGAACTTCCACAATCTAGTAAGGCAGGCCAACATTTAAATTCAGGAAATACAGAGAATACCACAAAGATACTCCTTGAGAAGAGCAACCCCATGACACATAATCAGATTCACCAAGGTTTACATGAAGGAAAAAAAAATGTTAAGCCAGAGAGAAAGATCACGTTATCCACAAAGGGAAGCCCATCAGCGGATCTCTCTGCAGAAACCCTGCAAGCCAGAAAAGAGTGGGGGCCAATATTCCACATTATTAAAGAATTTTCAATCCAGAATTTCATATCCAGCCAAACTAAGCTTCAGAAGTGAAAGAGATAAAATAAAATCATTTATGGACAAGCAGATGCTGAGAGATTTTGTCACCTCCAGGCCTGCCTTACAAGAGCTCCTAAAGGAAGCACTAAACATGGAAAGGAAAAACTGGTACCAGCCACTGCAAAAGCATACCAAAGTACAAAGATCATCATCACTATGAAGAAACTGCATCAACTAACGGGCAAAATAACCTGCTAGCATCATAATGGCAGTATCAAATTCACACATAAAAATATTAACCTTAAATGTAAAAGGGATAAATGTCCCAATTAAAAGACACAGATTGGCAAATTGGATGAAGATCCAAGAACCATCAGTGTGCTGTATTCAGATAACCCATCTCACATGCAAAGACACACATAGGCTCAAAATAAAGGCATGGAGGAATATCTGCCAAGCAAATAGAAAGCAAAAAGAAACAGGGGTTGCAATCTAGTCTCTGATAAAACATACTTTAAGCCAACAAGGATTTAAAAAAAAGACAAAGAAGGGCATTATATAACAGTAAAGGGATCAATAGAATAAGAAGAGCTAACTATTCTAAATATATATGCATTAAATGCAGGAGCACCCAGATTCACAAAGCAAGTTCTTAATGACCTACAAAGAGGCTTAGAATCCCACACAGTAATAGTGGGAAACTTTATCCCACTACCAATATTAGACAGATCAATGAGACATAAAATTAACAAAGATATTCAGGACTTGAACTCAGCTCTGGACCAAGAGAATCTAATTGACATTTACAGAACTCTCCATCCCAAATCAACAGAATATACATTCTTCTCAGCACCATATCACACTTTTTGTAAAATTGACCACATAATTGGAAGTAAAACACTCCTCAGCAAATGCAAAAGAATGGAAATAATAACAAACAGTCTCTCAGACCACAGAGCAATCAAGTTTGAACTTAGGATTAAGAAACTCATTCAAAACCTCATGACTACATGGAAACTGAACAACATGCTCCTGAATGACTACTGGATAAATAAGTAAACTAGGGCAGAAATAAAGATGTTCTTTGAAATCAGTGAGAAGAAAGACACAATGTACCAGAATATTTGGGACACATTTAAAATGGTGTATAGAGGAAACTTTATAGCACTAAAGGCCCACAAGAGAAAGCAGGAAAGATCTAAAAGTGACACTCTTAACATCACAATTCAAAGAATTGGAGAAGCAAGAACAAACAAATTCAAAAGCTACCAGAAGACAAGAAATAACTAAGATCAGAGTAGAACTAAAGGAGATAGAGACATGAAAAACTCTTCAAAAAATCAATGAATCCAGGAGCTAGTTTTTGAAAAGATCAACGAAATAGATAGACCACTGACCAGACTAATAAAGAAAAAGGAGAGAATAACCAAATAGATGCAATAAAAAAATGATAGAGGGGATATCACCACCAATCCCACAGAAATACAATCTACCATCAGAAAATACCATAAATAATTCTATGCAAATAAACTAGAAAATCTAGAAAAAAAATGGATAAATTCCTGGACACATACATACATACCCCAACACTATACCAGGAAGAAGTCAATCCCAGAATAAACCAAAAACAAGTTCTGAAATTGAGGCAGCAATTAATAGCCTATGTACTGAAAAAAGTCCAGGACCAGATGTATTCACTGATGAATTCTACCAGAGATACAAAGAGAAGCTGGTACCATTCCTTCCTAAACTATTACAAACAAGAGAAAAAGGGAATCCTAACTCATTTTTATGAGGTCAGCATCATCCTGATACCAAAACCTGGCAGAGACAACAAAAAAAGAAAATTTCAGGTCAATATCCCTGATGGACATCAATGCGAAAATCCTCAGTAAAATACTAGCAAACAGAATCCAGCAGCACATCAAAAAGCTTATCCATCATGATCAAGTCAGCTTCCTCCCTGGGATGCAGGGCTGGTTCAACATATGCAAATCAATAAACATAATCCATCACATACATAGAACCAATGACAAAAAACACATAATTATCTCAATAGATGCAGATGGAACGTATCTCAAAATAATAAAAGCTATTTATGACAAATCCACAGCCAATATCATGCTGAATGGGCAAAATCTGGAAACATTCCCTTAGAAAACTAGCACAAGACAAGGATGCCCTCTCTCACCACTCCTATTCAACATAGTATTAAAAGTTCTGGCTGGGCCAAGCAGGCAAGAGAAAGAAATAAAGGGTATTGAATAAGGAAAAGAGGAAGTCAAATTGTCCCTGTTTGCAGACAACATGATTGCATATTTAGAAAACCTCATCATCTCAGCTCCAAATCTCCTTAAGCTGGTAAGCAACTTCAGCCAAGTCTCAGGATATAAAATCAATGTGCAAAAATCACAAGCATTCCTATACACCAATAATAGACAAACAGAGAGCCTAATCATAAGTGAACTCCCATTCACAATTGCTACAAAAAGAATAAAATACCTAGTTATACAACTTACAAGGGATGTGAAAGACCTCTTCAAGGAGAACTACAAGCCAATGCTCAAGGAAATAAGAGAGGACACAAACAAATGGAGAAACAGTCCATGTTTATGGATAGGAAGAATCAGTATCGTGAAAATGGCCATACTGCCCAAAGTAATTTATAGATTTGAGGCTATCCCCATCAAGCTACCATTGACATTCTTCACAGAATTGGAAAAAAATAGTTTAAATTTCATATAGAACCAAAAAAGGGCCCACATTGCAAAGGCAATCCTAAGCAAAAAGAACAAAGCTGGAGGCATCACACTACCTGACTTCCAACTATCCTACAAGGATACAGTAACAAAAACAGCATGCTACTGGTAACAAAACAGATATATAGAGCAATGGAATGGAACAGAGGCCTCAGAAATAACACCACACATCTACAACCACCTGATCTTTGACAAACCTGACAAAAACAAGCAATGGAGAAAGGATTTCCTTTTTAATAAATTGTGTTGGGAAAACTGGCTATCCATATGCAGGAAGCTGAAACTGGACCCTTTTCTTACAATTTATACAAAAATTAACTTACATGGGTTAAAGACTTAAACGTGATATATTGTGATAATTAAATGGTAATATATTGTGATAATTACCATTTTTTGAAATTTGACATATTTTACAGAACTTGAGAAAAGAGAGCACATAAATATTTGAACTGTTTATTAAATTAATATTCTACTTATAATCTCTGACTTTATTTTTTATTTGAATTCACATTACATTCTGTCGTTATTTACCTCAAAAAAGGTTTGTTCACAATCATCACCTTCTCTTACTGTCAAATATATTACATTTTCATATGCTATGATTCAAACAATATACATATACATATTTAAATATATAGTTCAACCTATTGCTTTTTAAATCAGTTAAGAAAAGAAAAAAGAAGAAAATTCAACTATATTGTGTTTTATAATTATCTACCTAATTTTATTATTTTCACTCTGTCTTTTCTTAGGTATTAAATGATTGTGTTGCCACTTGCTTCCAGCCAGAAGAATTTCCTTTAGAATTTTTTTTACGGCAGATCCTCTGGCAATAGATTATCTCTTCTTTTGTTTATCTGGAAGTGTGTACTTCACCTTTGTTTTTGAAACATAGCTTTGTTGTTTATATGATTCTTGACTATTTTGACTTTAGCACTTTGAACATGTCATCACATTGCCTTCTCACTTCCATTGTTTCTGAAGATAAATCAGCTATTTTATGAGCTGAACTGTTTCCTCCCACACTTTGTGTATTGAAGTCTTAATCCCCAGTGTATATGATAGGGTCTATTAAGTTCTAATCCCCAATGCGTGCGATAGGGTTTATTAATATTCGATTAAGTTTAAGTGAGGTCATAGCAGTAGGACCCTGACCTCATAGGATTTGTGTCCTTATAAGGATAAAAACCAGAGAGCTTTCTCTCTCTCCCGTTTTTCTCTCTCTGTTTCTGTGTGTGTGAACATTCTGAGGAACAGCTTTCTGAAAACATGGAAAAAAGGTAGCTGTCTGTTTGTCATTAGGAAGAGTGCCCTTACTAGAAACCAAATTTGATGACACCTTGATTATAAATTTATCTCCTTAAGAACTGTGAGAAAGTAAATATCTATTGCTTCAGCCCACCCACTATATGATACAGGCATACCACAGAAATATTGTGGCTTTGGTTTCAGACCACTACAATAAAATAAATATTGCAATTGAACAATATTTTTGGTCTCCAAGTGCATATAAAAGGTATATTTGCTCTATACTGTAGTTTGCTGAGTGCAAAACAGCATGTCTAAAAACTGTGTATACCGTACTTAAAAATACTTTATTACTAAAACGTGCTAATAATTACCTGAGTCTTCAGTAAGTTATAGTCTTTTTGCTGGTTGAGGGTCTTGATTTGATCTTGATGGCTGCTAGCTGATCAGGGTGGTGTTTGCTGAAGATTTGGGTGGCTGTGGAAATATTTTAAAATAAGAGAACAATGAAACGTGCTGCATGAATTGGCTCTTTTGCATGAGATTTTTTTATGGCATCCAATACTGTTAGACAGCATTTTACCCAGAGTAGAACTTCTTTCAAAATTGAAGTCAGTCCTCTCAAATCCTGCTACTGCATTATCAGCCAAGTTTATATAATATTCTAAAAATTTGGCTGTAATTTCAACCATGTTCACATGTCTTTACCAGAAGTAAATTCCATCTCAAAAAAAAATTACTTTGTTTGCTTATTCATAAGAAGTAACTCCTCATCCATTCAAATTTTATCATGAGATTGCAGCAATTCAGTCACCCATCTTCAGGCTCCACTTCTATTTATAATCATTTTAATATTTCTACCACATCTGCAGTTATTTTCTTCACTGAGGTCTTGAACCTCTGAAAGTCATCCATGAGGATTAGAATACACTTCCTCTAAACTCCTGTTAATATGGATATTTTGACATCCTCTCATGAATCACAGTGTTTATAACGGCAATCAAAATGGTAAATCCTTTGAAAGTTTTCCATCCTTTTCAGGTTTTCAGGTTTTTATTTGCTTAGATTCATCACAAGAACCACTATCTATAATGACTTTACTCTTAGAAAATGTACTCGTAAATAGTAAGACTTGAAATTTAAAATTGCTTCTTTATCCCTGGGGAGCAGAATGGATGTTGTGTTAGTAGGCATGAGAACAGCATTACTTTCTTTATACATTTCTATCAGAGCTTTTGGGTGACAAAGTGCATTGTCAATAAGCAGTGACATTTTAAAATGAATTTTTTTTTTCTCTAAGCAGTAGGTCTCAACAGTGAGCTTAAAACATTCAGTAAACCATAGTACTCACAGATATGATATCATTGAGGCCTTGATGTTCCATTTATAGAATATAGGAGAGATTTAGCATAACTCTTAATGCCCCTATGATTTTCCAAATGGTAAATGAGCACTGGATTCAACTTAAAATCATCAGCTATGTTGCCTCCTAATAAAAGTCAGTTTGTCTCTTGAAGTTTGAATCCAGGCATTGACTTCTCTGTAGAGAAGCTGTATCTTCTGAATAATTTCCTGCAGCTTCTATATCAGTACTTGCTGCAATACCTTACATTTTTATGTTATGGACATGGCTTCTTTGTTTAAATCTTATAAACAAACTTATGCTAGCTTCAAACTATTAGGTTGGTGCAAAAGTAATTGCAGTTTTTGTATTCTGAAGCTTTTGTACCTTTCATCCTTCATAGAATTGAAGAGAGTTAGGGTTTTGCTCTGGATGAGGCATTGGCTTAAGAATGCTGTGTCTGGTTTGATCTTTTATCCAGACCACTAAAACTTTCTCCATATTAGCAATAAGCTGTTTCACTTTTTTATCATTTGCTTGTTCACTAGAATAGCACTTTTAATTTCCTTAAAGAACTTTTCCTTTGCATCCACAACTTGGCTGTTTGTCACAAGAGGTCTAGCTTTAGGCCTTTCTCAGCTTTCAATATGCCTTCCTCACTAGGCTTAATCATTTTTAACTTTTGATAAAATGCAACAGACGTGACTCCACCTTTCATTTGAACACTTAGAGATCTTCGTAGGGTTATTAATTGAACTTGTTTTGATATTGTTTTGTCTCAGGGAATGGGGAGGATCAAAGAGAGAGAGAGAGATAAGGAAATGGCTGGTGGAGCAGTAAAAATGCAAACAGTTATAGATTTAGTCTGCCATTCTATATGAGTGCAGTTTGTGATGCTCCAAAACAATCATAATAGTAACATTAAAGATCACTCATTACAGATTGCCATAACAGATATAATAATAAAAAAATTTGAAAGATTGCAAGTATTAACAAGATGTGGCACAAAGTGAACACAAAAATGGTGTCAACAGATTTGTTTGATAGAGGGTTGCCCAATTTGTTAAAAAAAAAAAAGTTTTCTGTGAAGTAAAATAAAGGAAAGCACAAGAAGATATGTCTGTACTTTGTTGTAGCAGCTTGAACACATTAATAAAGCTATTAATTTTAGGGGTTATCTTGTATATGATGAGTATGAGTAATTTTTCTCAGTGTTTTTAAGGTTTTATTTTTGTCATTGGCTTTTGACATTTTCACTATGTTATGTCTGGAGGTAATATTTTGTGTATATATTTTATACTGAAATTTGTTTCATTTGTACATGTTGATTTATATTTTATACCAAACTTGGAAAGTTTCAGGCATAAAGTTTTTAAACCCTTTTTTCCTTCTCTTATTCTTCTGATAGTCACATGATGCAGGCATTTGTGTACTTAATAATGGTATTCCATAATTCTCTGAGGCTTTTTTCAGTTTTCTTCATTTTGTTTCCTCTTTATTTAGATTGTATAATCCCTATCGATTTATCTTTAAATTCATTGCTTCTTTCTTCTGTCAGCTAAAATCTACTGCTGAGTCTTTCTAGTCAACTTTTTTTTTGTTATTGAACTTTTTAACTACAGAATTTCCATTTAGTTGTTTACTGTAGTTTATGTCATTATTTTCTCTGGATAAGACAGTGCCATTATGCCTCTCTTTAATTTTTAGATGAGAATTTCTTTAGTTCTTGGAGCATATTTATAATAGCTGCTTTGAAGTCTTTGCCTCCGAAGTCCAAGCTCTGGAACCCCACTAACGTAGTCTCTATTGCCTGCATTTTCCCCCAGATATTGTTCACTTTCTTATTTCTTTGCATATCTCATAATTATTTCTTGAAAATTAGACATTTATGTGTTATTTACTTGATCATGTGCCTATCTGTGTAAGATTTGGCTGACCTGATTTGTGGAGTGTACTCCCTCATTACTGTGCAGTTTCTGATATCCCTGCTCAGATTTTTCTTTCTTGACCTTATCTTCCAGTCTGGACAACCAGAGATTGTTCCTGGATCAGTATGAGTCACTTATTTGTCAAAATTTATGGTTAAGCCATTTGGGCCATTACATTTTTACCCTTTACCAATGGATTGGCATTTGGCTTGGAATTTTGCTAGTACCGTTTAAGGAGTTTGTGTTTTCGCTTCATGGGTCACACAGTGACTAGAAACTTTGATTTCCCTATTTGATGAATCTTGGGAGGATGCAAACTTTGCCATTTATCAGTTCTTCCATATTGTCAAAGATAATTGAAAATTTATTTTTTTCCTAGGGTCTTCCTAGGGTCAGAAAAATTTATTGTTCAGTCTGCATTTCATCCAAAGTTGTGGTTAAGCCTATATTGCTAGTTAGGCTTCTGCCATTTGTCTGTAGATCTAAGGGCAGCATAGGGAATAATTTTCCATATCCAATTGCCTAATATCTAGCTCTGAATGCTCCTCAGTACATGCATATTCACTAACTTTCATACCTTCAGAGTTGATAATCTGATCTCAGAAAGACTTTCCTTGCTTATTTTCCTAATGTTCTGTGAAAATTCTGGTCACTCTGCCTTTTTACTTATGTTATCATTATTGTGGAGTTACCATAATCCTCTCTTATTTTTTCCCCAGTATTTCCATTGTGTTCAACAATGCCCTTAGACACAGAATTCCTCGTGTACTGTTTCAAATAATGACTATCCCCTCATCAAGTGTACAGAGTTCTTGATCCTTATTTACTGTTTCATTCCTTCGGAAGAACCCTCACAACAGAACACAGGAAGTGGGGGGAGGATGTGTGGACCTTGAAGTAGTAAGAGCCCTGGTCTTATTGGTTTGCCTCCTCCCATGCATGGAACATTCACCCCATGAGCAAGCTGAGACAAGGGCAGTTGTATCCCATTATGCTCATCTTGGCACTTTTGGAGTAAAGCTTTCACATTACAAGTAGGGGATGGGTGGTAGCACAGAATTCTTTTATCATGCCCACTCAAAATAGAGCTACTGTAGTACGAGGCTTGCAGAATAAAAAGTGCCAGTGGTCTTTCCTTCCAGGAAGAAATTATAGCCTTACTCTGGGATCCACAGAAAAGGGAAACTAGTCTTTTTTACCTTAATTGCCTAGGAAAGAATGGCAGAGTTACATTTCTATAATACTGATATGCAGGAGGAGGGAAAGGAGTAGGTCCTGGCACAAATGATTATTTGATTTGGCTGTATTGAAATGTCATCTTGAATTCTAGTTCCCATAATCTCCACGTGTCATTGAAGGGACCACATGGAGATAACTGAATCATGGGGCAGATTCCCCCATCCTATTCTAATGATAGTAAGTTAGTTCTCAGGAGACCTGATGGTTTTATAAGGAGCTTCCCTCTTTACTGGGCATTCATTCTCTCTCTTGCTGCCCCATGAAGAGGTGGCTTCAGCCATGATTTTAAGTATCCCGAGGCCTTCCCAGCCACATGGAACTGTGAGTCAATTAAACTGCATTTCTGATTCAGTGCAGTGGCTTGCAGGGACTCACTCACAGCACTTTGGGAGGCCAAGGCAGGAGGATCACCTGATGTCAGGAATTCAAGACCAGCCTGGCAAACATGGCAGAACTCGTCTCTACAAATAATACAAAAAATTAGCTGGGCATTGTGGCAGGTGCCTGTAATCCCAGCTACTTAGGAGGCTGAGGCTGGAGAATCACTTGAACCTGGGAGGCTGAGGTTTCAGTGAGCTGAGATCACATCACTGCACTCTAGTCTGGGTGAACAGAGCTAGACTTCATCTCAAAACAAGCAAACAAATCTATTTTCTTGATCTATTATTCAGTCTTAGTATTTCTTCATAGCTGTGTGAGAACAGACTAATACAGTAAATTGGTACTGGGTAGTGGGATGCTGCTGTAAAGATACCAGAAAATGTGGAAGCAACTTTGGAACTGGGTAACAGTCAAAGGTTGGAACAGTTTGGAAGGCTCAGAAGAAGTCAGGAAATTGTGAGATGGTTTGGAACTTCCTAGAGACTTGGAGGGCTCAGAAGACAGGAAGATACGGGAAAGTTTGGAACTTCCTAGAGATTTGTTGAATAGCTCTGACCACAATGCTGATAGTGATATGAACAATGAAGTCCAGACTGAGGTGGTGTCAGATGGAGAAGGGAAACTTGGGAACTGGAGTAAAGGTCACACGTGCTATGCATAGAGACTGGTAGCATTTTGCCCATGCCCTAGAGATCTGTGGAAATTTGAACTTGAGAAAGATAATTTAGGATATCTGGCAGAAGAAATTTCTAAGTGGAAAAGTGTTAAACAGGAAACAGAGGATAAAAATTTAGAAAATATGCAGCCTGATGATATGATAAAAAGAAAACCCTGTTTTCTGGGGAGAAATCTAAACCAGCTGCAGAAATTTGCATAAGTAAGAATGAGCCAAATGTTGATTACCAAGACAATGGGGAAAATGTCTCCAGGGCATGTCAGAGACTTTCAAGGCAGCCCCTCCCATCACAGGCTTGGAGACCTAGGAAGAAAAAATGCTTTCCTGGGTGGGTCCCAGGGCACCCCTGCTTTGTGCAGCCTTGAGACCTGGTGCCCTGCATCCCAACTGCTTCAGTTCCAGTCAGGGTTAAAAGGGTCCAAGGTACATCTGGAACCATTGTTTCAGAAGGTACAAGCCCCAAGCCTTGGCCATTTCCCTGTCGTGTTGAGTCTGTGGTTGTACAGAAGTCAAGAATTGAGGTTTGGGAATCTCTACCTAGATTTCAGATGATGTTTGGAAATGCCTGAATACCCAGGCAGTAGTTTGCTGCAGGAGGGCAGCCATCATGAAGAACCTCTGCTAGGGCAGTGCCGAAGGGAAATGTGGGGTCAGAGCCCCCACACCGAGTCCCCACTGGGGCACTGCCTAGTGGAGCTGTGAGAAGAGGGCCACTGTCTAGCAGACTCCAGAATGGCAGATCCACCAACACCTTGCACTCTGTGCTTGGAAAAGACACAGACATTCAACACCAGCCAGTGAAAGCAGCCAAGAGGGGGACTGTATCTTGTACCCTGCAGAGCCACAGTGGCAGGGCTGTCCAAGGCCATGGGAGCCCACCTCTTGCATCAGCGTGCCCTGGATGTCAGACAAGGACTCCAAAGAAATCACTGTGGGTCTTTAAGATTAGTGACTGCCCTATTGAATTTTGGACTTACATGAAGCCTGTACCCCTTTGTTTTGGCCAATTTCTCCCATTTGAAACAGGTGTATTTGCTCAATGCCTGTACACCATTGTACCTAGAAAGTAACTTATTTGCTTTTGATTTTACAGGTTCATAGGCAGAAGGACTTACCTTGTCACAAATGAGACTTTGTCCTTGGAATTTTGAGATAATGGGACTGTTGGAAGGGCATGATTATGTTTTGAATTCTGAGAACATGAGACTTGGGAGGGGCCAAGGGTGGAATGATATGGTTTGGCTGTGTCCCCACCCAAATCTCATCTTGAATTGTAGATCCCATAATCCCCACATGTTGTGGGAGGGACTAGGTGGATATAATTAAATAATGGGGGCAGTTTCCACCATCCTGTTCTTGTGATAGTGAGTTAGTTCTCAGAAGATCTGATGATTTTTGTTGTTGTTGTTGTTGTTGACAAAGTTTCGCTCTTGTTACCCAGATTGGAGTACGATGGCGTGATCTCGGCTCACTGCAACCTCTGCCTCCTGGGTTCAAGCAGTTCTACTGCCTCAGCCTCCCAAGTAGCTGGGACTACAGGCATGTGCCACTGCACCCAGCTAATTTTTGTATTTTTAGTAGAGATGGGGTTTCACCATGTTGACCAGGATGGTCTCGATCTCTTGACCTCATGATCCACCTGCCTTGGCCTCCCAAAGTGCTGGAATTACTGGCGTGAGCCACCACACCCGGCCTAAGATCTGATGATTTTTTAAGGGGCTCCCCTTTCGCTGGACACTCACTCTCTCTTCTGCCGCCCAGTGAAAAGGTGCCTTCCACCATGATTTGAAGTTTCCTGAGTCCTCCCCCACCACTCAAAACTGTGAGTCAATTAAACCATTTTTCTTTATAAATTATTCAGTCTTGGGTATTCCTTCATAGCAGCATGAGAAGGAACAAACACAGTAAATTTTCATACTGAGATATAGAAGATTAGCTTGAATGAATGTTGATTCATTTACTGTATGCCATATGACTATATATAAAATCTTTATTTAATTATTTTAAAAATTATTTTCTTCAGTTAAATGGTTGTGTAACAGAGAAGAAGAGGTCCTGCCAAATACCTCCCTATGTCATTCTAGAAATCTGCCTCTTTTGGTTGTATTTGGAGTGTGCATTTTATTTTTTTGATTCAGATGACTTGATTGTTGAGTTTAAGATCGATTAGATATAATTATTGCATCAAATTCTGATTTTTAAAACATTTTAAGTTTAGAATGATGTCAATATATATAAAATAAGAGTAAAACTTGAACAATGTAATAATTTTGGTCAATCTAATATCAAAGCATTTTTTTTGATAAAAATGTCAAGCCAAGTTTATTGATAAAAATGCAATCATTATTTAGTTTAATTTAGCATATTTGTTCGAAAATGTTAGCTGAATAGGCTGTGGTTTTGTTATTTGTTTTTTAGCATATCTGGATAATATGCAACAGGTAAGGGTTTTTACATTAACTCAACAGTAAGTTTTTAAATTCTGTATTATGTTGCTCTTTTTTTAAATATGAAAGTTGTTCAAATGTGTTATTTATACTGGTGAATTGCTAAAACTTAATTCTCAGTCCTTTCTGTTTTAACATGCTTGTTTGAACTTGTTTAAACATAGTCTGTGACTATGCCTATCATATTCCAACAAATGGATCAACACATCTCTATACAATTGAATCACTTATTAACACTACACAGTACTTTCATAGCTAAAGTATATTTGCCTCTATTTAAAGTGTATTCATGATACAGAATTATATACAAGTCTAATAAACTCACTTTGGAAAGGAATTTATATTAGTAATTTATGACTTAAATGTAGACCTAATAAAACCAAGAGAAAGTTAATTGTTAAAATGGAGGTTTGGTACTAGTTAATGCAAACAGGTATCAATGACTAAGTAACTTTGGAGGGGATCTACATTGAACTAAACTCTGGAAGAGTGATAAGATAGATCAAAGCACTAAACCTAGAATGAGTTTTTGCATATGTGAAAGGAACAAAAGTATACATGAATTCCAGTCACATAAAACTGTCAACTCCAAAATTTACTGCTTGCATGGTCAATCAGTTGGACAGTGTTATTTTGTGATGTATTATCAAATATATAAGCTATCTCTTATGGCTTTTGAAATATAACAAACAAAACAATAATCTTATTTTTATGACATGTTTAATGGAAGAAAACAGCAACAAAATTCATCCAGACATAAAACTGATTATAGATAAGTATATGCTGTTTTAAAATTTTTATTCTTTTGATAATTTTTTATACATTGTCAAGTCTGCTAAATAATGAAATCTTACCTTATTTATGGTTTGAGACTACAAATAGCTCTGCAATTCTAAATACAAACTTAAAAACTATGGAAATGAATTCAACTACATCTAAAATGCTATGATGTAAGCTTTTGTTTTACAGATAGTCAGTTAAAAACACATAGTTGCAATACTAAAGCAAAACGAACCATATTTTCACATTATTTTTGTTTCCCAATTTCTGTGAAGTAAGATAATTTGTACAAGCTTTATGAAAACTATATAGGAATTTAATTACTTTATATTGTTTTCAATATTCTTTAAATGTTAAGAAATCATACTTGCCATTGGAGCAATTAAATCTTTTAAAAAGTAAAATTCAAATTAACTGATAAAGAAAATACCGGACACACATTATTTTGTTTTTATAGTATGTCTCTAAGTTGGGATAGACCTCTAAAAAATAAACAGCCTGAATATTTAAAACAGACAGAAAGAAAGTGAACAGGAAAGTCTCCAAAGAAAAATAGTAAATATTGTGGTCTACTGAATATGTGAATTATACTAAACAGTTTATCAGAGATTTGTCAAAGATATGGTGCTGAAATTTCATTTTTCTCTTCATTATATGAACTGAAATGTTCTCTGCATACAAATAGCTCTTTATTTTGTGTTGGATAGCCATAGTCACATTTGTGACTCTAAAAATTAACTCTATGTCCAATTGAAAAATACTAATCCCTAACACAAAACAGAGGAATGTTGTTTATTATTATTTTTTGAAACAATTTCTTATACATTGCTAAAACTTGTGAACACTACTCAACAGTTATAGAGTAGGTTTTCAATTATCATACACATGACCTTGAGAGATAAGAATCACACTCAAACTGGTTTTCCACAATTTAAGATCCTTATTTTCAGGTTTGATTATGTATGAATTTTTTAAACAGTAAAATTTGGCATGCATGTTTCATTTAAAGTTTCCTTAGCAAGAAACCTCTTTTTGCCCAATGACTTTCAGTTTTGAAAGGAAACACTTTCTGAGAACAATTTGCGGTTAATACCTTTCAGTGGGCATAATCCCACTGAGAAGTGCTCTAGCTAACTTGCTCTGGGTTGTGTTCCAACTTAGTTTAAGGGACTTTAGGGGACACATTCCTGCTGATTCCACTGTTCTTTCCTGTCTTCCTTTTTTTTGTAATCTTGACCCAAAAACTATTTTAAGTGATGTCTGATTTGGCTTCCTGTGGTGCTCAAATGTTCACTGACAAAGGATTATTGAAAGAATGTGTGACTCTCCCTTTCTTTTCTTGAATTCAGTTTCTGATGTTGATATTAATGTGAAAGGGTCATCCACAAAGAGACAAAGAATACTAATGTTACAAGGCTTCTCAGCTCTTCTCCTTTATCTCAGTTGGTGGACCCCAAACCAAAGGGATCAAATATCTTCTATCACCTCCTTAAAAACATCATCATCTGTGTCATCATTGGCCTTTAGGCTGTGAGAATTATTCCAAAAGTGTTCCTCTCTCTGTACAGTCCATCAATTGAAAGCGATAGAACCATGGGATTTTGGAGCTAAAGAATACTTTAAAGGTGAAACAGTCCAGCCCCCTTATTTATAGAGTTGAGAAATTGAGGATTATAATGAGTAGGTTATTTGTCCATGCACATGGACAAAGATAAAGGAATGGACGAGAAAGCAGTATTTCTAAATTCAATATTTCAGCAGTGCAACTGCACACTGCACTTGTACTAGGGCTATGTTTCCCCTTGTTTCTTTAATACCTGTGGTCATCAAATCTTGTTCAGATCCTAGTGAATTTTCTGATATAATTGAATTAAACAGATAACAGGCTTTAACATTAAGAACTCACTAAACAATTTTAAATCACAAGAAACCTAAATACGTCAATATTATTTGCTTTTTCTAAACATGTCACCTTTCCTATCTAGCAAAAGGTGGTAGTTGCTTTTACTTAAGAGAATAACAAGAAGTGTTTAGTGAAGAATAAATTAAGGTCTTAAGTAGATGACTGTGGGAATAGTGAATATTGACTCTCAACCAAGGATATCTACCACAATAGGATTCTTTGGAGTCATAAAAATATCATTTATTAAACAAGTTCAGACTGACTTTAAATCACCATGAAGACTGCATGTAGCTTTTAGAAGTGTAGGTCAACTTGAAAACATGACTCAGCATGAGTCATACAAGTAAAGTTTTTTGGTAAATTATACTTTAATGAGAACTTCACTGTAAAAGTAACTCACTTTGTCAAAGAAACTTACCAAATTCTCCTTCAGTGGAGCAATAGCACATTTCAACTGAAGAGAGACCAGAGTGAAGTATGTACTTCATGTGTGATATGATGTAGACATGTCTATTGTCTATTTCAAAGAAAAGAATAATAATCTTTTCATTTTGACAGAGGGGAGATTCAGAGAATCAAGAGTGAGACTACACAGTAAGTGATTTTCCTAAATATGTTGAAAGAGATGCAAATTCCCTTAGAGAGCATCCAGTCCTAACTTTCTCTGAATGAAGTAGAGGGAACACTGATTTAACCTTCTCATTAAGGTAATCTAATTCTTCATGAAGTTTCCTCTTCAATTCTTAGCTAAGGTTTTATATCTTATGCTACAGATTGAGTGAAAATCTACATCCCTGTATCTAACTCAAACATATACTTTGCTGCTTTCTATAAATATTAGGTTTAATTCCAAAAAAAATATTTTTACCATTAAGGGCAATTTCTATTTATCAATGATAAATTAGAGTGAAATTAATAATATTCAGTATTCATAGCTAAAAAAGAATTATTTTGGCTGATAATATTTTTCATCATTACTAAATTATATACATTGTGCCACCAGTTTTATTTCTCCTGTTTATTTAAATATTTAAGAGTTTCTAGTTCTAAGTTCTTAGAAAAGATGAAAATAGCATATTCATATATAATCAAGTTATACTTTTATATTGATTGATATATTCATAGTGAAAAGAGCATTTTCACTGATGTGCTTGGCTTGAATTAAGAATCCTAGAGAATTGTATTTTTTAATACTGAAAAAATGATTGCTTACCAGCAATTGTTCAGTGTGAAGTACAATCAGTGTTTTTAAATGTTATTTGAAAAGTGTTGTGTATTTCGTTTTCAAATCTGTTTCCTATACAATAATTTTATGTTCTAGCTGTGGAAAATTTGTGTTATTTTTAAAGTGGTTGAAAATGGTATAATACAAAGGCAGTTTACCAAATGCTCTGGGCCACATACATTTCTATGAAGTGTCATGTGCAATCTTTGAAATGTCTGTTAGGAGAGAGAACGTCAAATGGATGATACTCATGCTTTGATTAATTTAGAGCCTTTCTGTGAAAAGCTATGTCCAGTTCAAGTCCCCAAGCCTTTCTTATCCCCAAGCCTTATCACTGCCACTTTTTGAAATTGGAGGTGAAATGCTTGAATTCTAATACCTGAGTATTCAGATGCATAAAAATGGTGGTAAGAGCAGAAGTAGTCTTCTCAAACAAACTAGCTCAAGTTCATCTGAGCCTATGAGCCTTTTCTACTCAGGTAAGAGAATTTCTCCTAATCTGAAATGTGTTGTGATAGCTATCCCATTCTTGGCCAGGTGCAGTAGCTCACACCTGTAATCACTTTGAGAGGCCCAGTGGGGTGGGTCACCTGAGGTCAGGAGTTTGAGCGTAGGCTGGCCAACACGGTGAAACCCCATCTCTGCTAAAAATACAAAAAAAAAAAAAAAAATTAGCTGGACATGGTGGCAGGCACCTGTAATTCCAGCTACTTGAGTGACTGAGGTAGGAGGATTGCTTGAACCCAGGAGGCAGAGGTTGCAGTGAGCCGAGGTTGCACCACTGCACTCCAGCCTGGGTGACAGAGGGAGACTCTGTCTCAAAAAAAAAAAAAAAGCACCTAGAGGGATTCCCCATAAGAAGCAAAATCCTTGAAAAAGCAAAATCCATGACCTTATTCAGGGATGTCATCTAGAGGATGTGGTACATGCAGTAGCACAGGGAACCATGCTCAGGAGGGCTACCACACTTGGTTTGACGTCATATTTTCACCATCTTGAAATTCTTAAAAGTTTTATTTTTGGACTCGTGTTTTATAAGTGAAGTCAAATGAGACCATTCAGCACATGCATGAGGCGAGGGGATACACGCAATATGTTTGTCCACTATCTTGCCACACAATTTACATATAGCATTTGTGAACATGTTAAATGTTCTTAATATGTGCATCTTAAACTGGCATTGCACAATATAAAAATAAATGTAAAATTCATGATTAATTTAAATTTTTAATTTTTCTTTACTTAAAACAATATTACATATCAAATAATAGCCACCATGACAAGATAAAAGAGAAGACCTACCAGAAAAAAGAAAAATCTTATATTTTAGTATTTAATGACAATATTTTCTGCTTTTTTGAGCAAGGGCATCCATGATTTCCTTGTTCCTAGACCTTGAAAATTACTCTTTTTTCAACAGGTCTAGGGTGAGACTGGACATCTGTATCTTTATCAAGCTTGTGATTCAGATAGTACATAAAACACATTCTCTCTATAGCACTCATTTAAGTCCTGTGAAATATACTCCTTTGTTATTTGTGTTTACATGAATGTAGCTCAGAACATACAAGATTACAAGGTCTATCAAGGCAAGATATATGAAATAATTTTAGGCCTCTTCCTATGGTGTTTTTTAAAGAAAATATTTATATATCAATAAAATTATAAAGCGACACCTGGTGACAGTCTTACCAAGCAGTGATAATTTTTTTCAAAATACACAGTAAGACTGAATTTAGAAAAAAAAACGTAGTTCTGTTGTTATACTCATGATATAATTTAACATGGTATCCATTAAATTACAGTTCTGTAACTAAAGTTTGTTCCATTTCCACCTATAAATTTTCAACATAAAGCATTTTCCCCAGTTCTTTAAAGGTACTTACAATTAAAATGAAATATGGAATGAACATACAGTTGTCCCTCATTATCTGTGAAAAATGGGTTCTCACCCCTCTCCCATGACAAAGCAGACACTCAAGTCTCGTTTTAATGTTATATTTCATATGACCTATACACATCATCCCACATACTTTGTATCACCTATAGATTACTTATAACACCTAACACAATGTAGGTTATGTAAATAGTTATTATGCTGTATTTTTATTCGTATTTTTATTGTTGTATTGTTATTTTTGTTTTTCCAAATATTTCAACCCAAAGTTGGTTGAATATGCCAATTCAGAGAGCTGACTCCATGCAGATTCATGTTTTACAACAAAATTTTCATGAAGGATTTTAGTGGGATATATTTTTCTCTGATATTTTACGTGTAAACTCACTGTTATTGAACAATTTTTGTCAGAAATGGCAGGAGACCAGAGTCCCACCCACCAGGATTCAACCCACTTTTTTATCTACATCCCTTGAGGCACTGTCTGAAAAGGAGGTGTTGAGTTTCCAAATAATGTAATTACGAGATGGTCAATTCCAAAAAATAAAAATAAAAATTACTCTTTATAAGGTTTATGATATACTACCTTTCAAGATAAGTTAAATTTAGAAACTTAAAAGTAAGTTACATTAACTTTTATTAACTTAAAGTATCTTGAAATTTTAAATTAAACAGAAATTTTTAAATTAAAATGCCTTAGAAACACTAGAGGACAGATTCTTAACATTGCTAAGAAATTAAAATTTGGAATTATATTTTTACATAAGCTTAGTTTTTAGAAAATAAGTGTTTAAATAAATTCAAAGCCAGTGACAACCTGAATCACCCATGAGACTGAATTTTGTTTATTTCCCTTCTACTCTAAAACAAAAAAACAAAACAGGAAATTATTTAGTTTGGAGTTTTGCCAGCTAATCTTTACAGAAAGATATCCCTAAGGGAACTGTCTTACAAAGAGGATGTGGGAAGTTATTCATAAATTCAGCATCCTTTTTAAAAAATGTCTGAGAAAGTGTATTACAAATGAATGCTCCATAAGGTATAATCATTGAAGATTAAATATTGCTGATTTACTTACTGTAGATTACATATGGGCTTCAGTCTTATTTTAAAAAAAGGTGGTCTGGGTAATAACAACAGATGGATGGATGTGAAATGCTCAGGGACTTAACAGTATTCCAGGTCAGTAAACTGTGAATTTAGGAGGACTTCAATGATAGTTCATAATAACTCATTTGGAGCTGTTACAGTCATTAGGTTAAAATTCCTGTTTCAATAATGACCTAAATATGGTTGGACAAGGCAGATGAAAGCAAGTTTGTTCCTAACAGTGAGATGACAGTTGATAGCCCCAAATCATATATTTCAGTCAGGTTTTACTGTCCCAAGAAAACTGTATTATTTTATTTGAGACTATATTTGTGAAAACATAACTTGGAGCAAATATATCCTACTTTTCAAAAATCTTCAGTTTTATAGGTTTTCACTCTTGAATCAAGACTACAATTTCTATGGGTCTACTTCAGTAACTGATCAATGAGTTTTAAAGGTGCAATATGATTTTGTAAAGTTACCAGAGTTATCTGACATCTCCAGGCAGTAGTTTCTT
Source organism: Cheracebus regulus (assembly GCA_963574635.1). Lineage (NCBI taxonomy): Eukaryota > Metazoa > Chordata > Mammalia > Primates > Pitheciidae > Cheracebus > Cheracebus regulus. The sequence continues at coordinate 59,202 of CAUYQU010019916.1, forward strand.
CTGCATGTAGAATGTGACTAAATTATACCAGAAAAGTTTTTTTGAGTAAAAATTTATGCAAATGAGTGCTTCCTATATATTCCCTTCCATAATAATAATTGTTGCAGGTTAAAATTAAGAAACTATGGTAAGGAAGCATTTTTGTTCTAATAATTTAATAAATTTTTCTTATTGGATGTTAACCCATGGGTTTTTTGAAGAAAAAATATATACATATATATGTACAAATTTTAAAAATGTACTCCCTCTATATATACATCCCTTATTTGTGCTAAAAATCTAGAAATGATTTCAGAGCTGATTCGTTGAAAAAGCTTGACAATGCATTTCGTGAAGAGCATGGAAGATAAAGTTCATGGGGGGGAAAATTGGTCATGAATAGCTGAGATGATCTGTAATAATAAAAACATTGGCGCATCTGTTATTGTGCTCCTCGTCCTGTGAAGGAGAGCTAGATATAGAATGCTGTCTTGGACTTGCAGTTCCATTACTATTGAAAATGAAGGTACTGACCTTGTCAGAAATGGACTTACACTTTTTTTCCTTGCTTAACAGGAATCAAATATTTAAGGCGTGATGGCCAGGACTACTTCAGAGAGAGTAAGATTTCAGTAGCTCCCATTATTCATTCTCTTACCTCCTTCTAGATAGCCACCTTTTGCTCATGCAAGTATCATGAATATGATAGCCTATATGTTGCATACAGGTACCTGCCCATAGACATGCATGTGCAAAGTATCCAGTTCAAATACTGCATTAAAGAAAAATTATTATTTTAAAAATTGCTTTCACTGCTATCCTGTAAAAAATAATCCATAATGACAGACAAAATAAACTAATAATGAACATGTCCTAATTATACTCTAACGATAGTTCAGCTTGATAGCCACCTGGTTGAAACTTTCATATTGCCCAATACATTTTTGTTCATTATTTCCAATATCGGCAAAGATTTCAGGGATAAATTAATGTTTGACAGACCTCCAATTACCTTATCTTAACCTCTGCTTCTCTCTTCATTTTATAACACATATTCATTCAATCATTATGGAAACAAGTTTTGATAAAAAATGAATTATTTTAAAAACTCTGATTATCTTATTTTAATTTTTGTCCTGCCCCTTTATTCTGGGAGTAAATGAATGAGAGAAGAAATATTAAAGAGATGCTTATGACTATTAATTAGTATAGAAATATACCCAGTAAATAAAAATCCAGAAATGTCTTTAAGACATTAAAAGACATACTGCTCTGAGCACAAGTGACATGCCAGATACATCCTATAAATTGAAACAACTTGACAGCATTCAGTACTCTCTACTCCTTTCACGACCCTGATAATTTTTCTTGGTACCAATTGCCTCTACTAAATATATATTTACTCCATAACTATCCACAGCAAAGGAATATGGTTAGTAATATTGTTGATACATGGAGTACAAGACATTCTCCCTTTTTTTTCCCAGTTGTGCTGGCATTTGCTGACAGTTGTAAAAACTTGTTATATGCAGAGACAATTTCAAAGGCATACAAGGAACAGATGTATGCTATCATAGTAACAAGGTGCCACATTTAAAAAATACTTCTCAGCTTAGGGCTACATTTAAACCTTCAGGTACAGTTCATGAAACTCATAATGTGGGAGAGTGAGTACTAGTGGTGTCTTTGAGAGTCTCTAGGGGAAAAGACTCTGAGTTATTGATATCATTATCACCATCTTGCTAACTGAATCACAGTTAGTGCCACGATTATTACACCTAAGGGAGTGACTTACTACCCTCTGGGTTGAAATAAAGGGCAAAATGAGATTCTTCCATTGTAGGATGGTGGAACAAATTCAGGCCACACTGAGAAAAAGACATTCTATTCAATCTTAGTCTTTTAAAAATAGAAAACTAAATTAATCTGAATATGGAATTCTCAATTTGGCCATATAAACTAATTGAGCATACATTTCAACTTAATACAGACGGAAAGTCTTTGTAGAGTTAGATACATTCTTCTAAAATATATGTATGTCTTATTTTTATAGAAACAAAACAATAGGCAAGACGATTTTATACAAAAGCAGAGTCATACCTAAATATGAAAGGACATAAATGTGCCTCAGATTGCATCTTATTTTATCTTGTAGTCAGTTACACTGCAAAATCGTAAGATGCAGTTGAAGTAATTCAATCAAATAAAGTGAGAGTAATATTGATGAAAACTGCTTTCATTTCTATTGACTCATAAACATTAGAGTGTAAATGTGTAGACTTCTTTTCACACTCTATAGATAGAACTGACTGTTCTAACTTTAAATATCTGGAAAGGAAATATAAATTGCATGTTACACTTGCACCTGAAACATAAAATTGTCACTGTGTTTTGATGATGAAAAGTTGAGCCCTTTAACAATGCCCTATTTTTCTCTGGAATTGTATTTTTTTACTCTGTTCCCTGATGTAAGTTTTGTTTCTTATTTCTATTATTTGTTTCTGATTGCAACCCAATTTATTTTGCATAGAATTGTTAAGTGCCCTGTCTGTTTGCAGTAGTTCAAATGTAAAATAGCTAAAACAGATAACCCATCAAAGTCAATTCTGGCCTTCTGCTTTTAGATTTATTTATAAATGCTGTAGTCTGAAAAATGGTTAAAAGATGAAAATGCCACAGGGCCAGTTTTCTTAATTACTTTCTGAATAAATCTTAAATGATTGGGATATTTAAAACACTTGAAATATGCTTAAATATAATTAAACTAGACTACCTCTTTATAGGAGACAGTAGAGGATACTGGGATGAACAATTTTGATTTTAAGTGTGAATCATGAAAATAAAAGTGGCTGTGCTTGATCATTTACTCAGCACTGGAGGCAATAATCAAGTTTCACAAATCAATTACACCTTTGAAGAGTGATGGCAGGGAGCAGAGGCTTTATCAGAAAATCTCTGTGTTTTGTATCCATTCGTCTCTTTGTATTTTTAGACATAAATCTGTAACATAGAGTGTGCATCCAGACAACATTCTCTCCTCCCTCCAGGTATTGACTGCACAACAGAATTTGTGGATGTTGAGTACCTGAGGGAAAATTTGTAAGCTGAGTAAAAATTGATATTACTACATTAAAAGAAGATTTATGCTTTAAATATATGTATCTTCAGAGTAACAGAGTATTTAGGAGAATATATCAATTTTATGAAATATTTTATGTCATATATGGATGTTAAAAGATAGCTAGGAAGATTGATATGTTTACATTTTATAGTTGTATAAAACATATTTTACATATTAACATAGGCATTATTATTAGCAGACAATGGTAGTTTTATTTCAGTTTAATGTAAATCAAAATTTCTGTGTTTGGACTCATGTCAGATAAGAAATGGAGCAATTTTTTTCTGTTGATTTTCTAGGCAAACACATATTTTCTGTTTTAAAAGCTGTCAAAATGAACTTAACATTAAATTGCTTAGATATTGTATTTCCTAACATTAATCCAGACCACTATTTTTATTGCATTTTGATTTAATATCAACTAAAAACTTCTGAATGATATGGATACAGGGGACATGTAAGTTATCTGTTGTAATATTAATTTAGCACTCAATGAATGTGGCTCCAAGAAATACAAAACTTAATAGAAGTTGGAGCAAAAAAAAAAATCTCTTTTCTTTCATTTCTAACATGTCAAATTGATAGGCAACACAATGTCAAAACCATGAATACTATAAATAGTTCATTTAGCGAAAAATAGGTGAATTGTATAGTGAATAGGAGCAGGTCTGACAGATTTTTTTTTTTTAATGTGGTAGTTTTGCCCTTATATTTATTTAACTTGAAGGCCATTAAAAATAGTATAGTAAAGACTATAAAACTTGAAGAGTTACTAAATACTTGTTTCTGGTTGATACTTATACATTTGGTCCAGGTTGATACAGGTTATATTCTCCCTGAGTAACCAAGTGTTTGGCTTGGAGAATTGCTTACCTTTTAAAAGCAACAAAATAAAATAATTGAGTTGATATATTTATAATATGTTGAGGTCAAAGGTCATCTCATTGACTATGAATGTGCTAATGATGGCAGATTCACACACTCATTCAAAAGTCCTTAGAATTTAACAATTTTTCACTTGCTTAAAAATTTATCAGTAATATCTATATATAATATATATATGCATTTATATATTCTATAGTATACTACAGAACATAGAACATATATTACTATACCATATACACACTATATACATATGGGACATATATGTGTGTGTGTGTGTAATAATAGGCCACTTGGAATGTCTAAACAATTACAAAACTTATTAATTTTTAATGTTCATTTTTATATCATTTTGTCTTCACTATATTGTGCCATTGCCCATGTTTTATAGGTTTTTGAAGACCTAATCTTTCCTTTGTTTTATGCATTATAAATGCAATAGTTAATTTGGGTAATTTGTATGTACTTGTTCTTCTGATGCCATATACTTACTTGTTAAAATTATACATTCAATGTTTGCTTGAGCCATTAAGTTTTGTGAATGGTATCCTGTTGAAAGCCATTATTATAATAAGTGGATATTATCCTATCATTTCCATCCCTGAATGGAGGATATCATTATGAGAATTTTCCAATGGATGACCTAAAGAAAAAGTTTCATTAGTTTTGTTTGAAGGAAATGCAGAGATTGGCATTCCCAAGTGAAATGTATCGCTGATGTAAAAAATTTATGTCTTGTTTTCACTGCATTTGGGATTTTATTTTGGTTTCAAAAGAAATGCAATTTTGAAAAGTGAAGTAAAACTATAACTACATTAAAAGATATGTTTTGTGATTAGTAGAAAATTCAAAAAGCAATGACTTTATTTCTCAACGCCAGGAGATAAGGAAGACAACCAAATAAATGCTAATTATTTCAGAATCCTGCCATCAAAAGGCTAGAAGCTTGCATATGAAAATTTAACATGATTCTATACATACTATCAAAAGACATTATATATTTATCTTTATATTGAAAGTAGTATTGATGCTCTTTATTTTGAAAGCCTTAAGTTCACATGGATGTTACATACTATATTCCATAATATAGTCAGGTGTTTACCTTGTCAGATATCAATTAGCAGTGTCCTCTTAAATGGATAATTAAGGTTTAATATGTAATTTACTTTTGCCAGATGAACTCACAAATGTTTAGAGTATAAAGCCCTATGCACAACATTGTGCCTAAGTGGGTTAAAAATGAAGTGTATCACTTAAAATAGGTTTGAACTTTTAGTGAATAATAGAAGAACAAAAGTCTCCTAGATCAATCTTTCCTAGAATTTAATTATAGGAACAGTATTGCTGCAAAATTCAGTAGGTACTTACTTGACACATGCTCAGGTACACAAACAAAAGTAAAGACATGCAACATACCAAACACAATTTTAGGTCAAAAATATTGGAAAACTCTTCATTAAACAGAGGTAAATAAACTTCTTCACTGTACAAATTCTCAGACTATAAAACACTAATTTAAACTGTCTGAATCCAAGATATGCATACAATAGGAAAGGTATTACAAAATATATTGACCATAGGACACATTTTTCATGGACTACCACAAAGAAATAGAATCATCTGAAATTCTTAAGAAACGATGTGAAGATGTTTGTTTTATTGACACTAAATCAAACTGGCACTTTAAAACCACATGTTACTTTAAACTCTTATTAGAGTTTATCATTATGAGCACTTCACTATTGGCTTCTAGCATCTTGTGCTTTCCTTCTCATCTGTATCTTTCCATTCACAGAAGAAAGCAAATGACCATTTTCTAGACAATCTACCAAAATGCCAGTTCATTATGAGAGCTTTCTCCCTTTATCATACATCTGCTTCATAATATGAATCAAAGCTCTTTTTCCCCTTTACAGAATGGAGGTAAATAAGGTTTTAATTATGTCTAATTGCTCACATAATATAAGGAGAAAACATATTATGGAGAGGTGGGATCTAATTTGGAACTAAAATGGCCCCAAAGAGTATTCATATTCCTGGTAAAACCATCTCTTCCCAGTTTTTACATTATTCACATCAAGGATGAAGGTAGAGCATCTGAACATTCCTTACACATATGGTGAAACCACCACTTCTTTTAATCCCCAACCATTTCTGTCCATGAACTATAAACTTTCTAAAAGATATTTCTATAGAACAGCCTAATTTGAACAAGTTAACACATTCACATAGGGAATCTTCAAAATTTATCCAAATGCTTTCTGTGTCCTTTTAAGTTATTCAGTGCTTTCTTATCACCTGGACTCTTAAGGACTCAAGGCTCTGTATATCTCTGAAGTGACTCATTCTCTTACAATGTAAACTCCTCCTATGTGACCACTGAATATACAAAGTTGTGTATACCCTCCTTTTGTCTCAATGTTTCTTCCACTTCCTGTTCTAACTGAAATCTAGATATCACCTAGTGACAGTGTTTCCCAAGCAGTGCTCTCAAATAATCTTTCACACACATCCCAAGTTGCAACAGTCCTGGAGTTAAAAGAGGTTTCTATCCTTCCCTAAAACAAACAAATAAATAGCAATCTGTTTCAAATGAACCAGAAAGATATGTGTATGTTTTCCTAATGGTTATAAATACCTACTAAAAGTATCATTGACAATAGTATCACCTTGCTTATTACATTTTTTCTACCAATAGGAAAATTATTATTTTTGGTAATGTCACTATCTATACAGGTAATCTATGTAATATATTTTAATCTTTTTCATACTCTTCTTAACTCCAGTAATTTTTTTCTACACTTAACCACAATCACCGATTTCAATCATCTTTCCCTCCAGACATTGTCACTACTGATATCTATAACACTTCCAAAATTTTAGTTATCTTACCCCTGTTTTAATACCTGTAGTTTCATATTAAACTATAAACTGTTCCAGAAGCCCAACTCTTCCAACAAAACCTCATCCATTGAAATCACCAAAAATTGACTATTAATCTCCCCATTTTGGTAGTTTCTCCCCTTCTCACTAAGATTAGATTCCTTTTGACTATCATTAAATCCATCTCTTTGTTATTGCTCTTCAATTTCTTTACCTTTTTTCTTGCTTTCTTTGACTAGACTAGTGTATTAGTCTGTTTTTACATTGATGATAAAGACATACCCAACACTGGGTAATTTATAAAGAAAAAGAGGTTTAATGGACTCACAGTTCCATGTGGTTAGGGAGGCCTCACAATCATGGCAGAAAGCAAAAGGCACATCTTACATGGTGGCAGACAAGAGAGAACTTGTGCAGGGAAACTCCCCTTTAAAATCCATCAGATCTGGTCAGATTTCTTTACTAACAGAAGAACAGCATGGAAAGACCCACCCCCATGATTCAATTACCTCCCACCTGGTGCCTTCCATGACACATGACAATTGTGGGAGCTACCACTGAAGATGAGATTTGATGGGACACAACCAAACCATATCAACTAGCTAAACCACAATGTTGACTTAATATCATTATCTACTTACGCTAAATGTGCACCAGGAAAGCTAAGCAGGATGGGAAAAATATAAACAATCCACTTTATTTAACTTAAAGCTCAGTAATGTCCTCACAACACATTTAATTCTACTTTAAAAGTGTATTTCTCCTGCCTCCTTTGTTAACACTCCTCTCCCTCAAACTACTGCCCTCAACAGTACTCAGAACTGAATTTAGTTTTAGGTTACAGAAAAAAATTAAACACAGTGGACTGACTTTCTCAGTATCTCTCCTCTCTTGAAGACCATCCAACTTATTCTACTGAAATTGCTCTTGTCAGTGCCATAAATGACCTCCATGTTGAAGGATTTGGTAAGTAGATGTTGCTGAAAAGAACAGACACAGCACAATTGAGCTAAGTTAAATAAGGTTTTCTTATTTAAATGATACAAAAGAAGTCAATAGAGTCATGATTCAGAGTAGAGAGATCATAACCATTGTACAAGAGATCTGACTGTGAGCTTTAGGGTGATAGAAATGTTCACCATGTTAAAATTTAAAATGTTACTCAGATTTGCAATCACATCAAACCTCCTGGAAGTTCATCTTCTATCAGACCCATAACTAAATGAAGTTGGAGCAGTCTAACACATTATAATGCAGTGTGCTTATCTGTATTCACTTATCTGGGCCAGAGGTACCACTTTAATCTTAGAGACATAAAATATATGTGGTAGGAGATCGTATGTAATTCTCAGGTATAAATGTAATGATCATTTTTCATCTTCAGACTTTTACATGGTAGCCTAATCTATCTTTTCTTAACTTAGGGCTAAAGAATTGAACTTTGTTGTTTTCCAAAACTGTCAGTCACCATACTCTAGGAACCATGAAACATTTGCCAGTACACTTAAAATTGAATTTAAATTCTTTATAATGCTCATACAATCCAATAATATTTATCTCCTGGCTACCTCTCTAAACGCATTTGTTACCATTCTTGCTTTTTCTTAGTATGTGTCAGACAACCTTGCTTCTTTTCTAATCCTCAAACGCGCTGTGCACTCACTAGTCTCGGGGCTCTGTATATACTACCCCGTGCTATAATGCTTTTTGCCCAGGACCTGTGTGAATTGCTCCTTACTCAATTGGTTCAAAGTCAGTACCTGAGAGAGGCTTTCTCTTATTTCCTCATCTGAAAGATCACTCCACTTCACACTACATTAAAGAGCTTTAATTTTTCTTCATAGTGCTTATCAGTCTCAGAGATTTTTGCTTATTTATTGGTTAATTGTTTTTGTAGAATAAATAAAAAATTGATGTATATAATTATATATGTATGTATTTACCTGAAATGGTGAATACAAAAAACATTAATAATAAATTTATATTAAGCTTTTAGTTTAATTGGAAAAACAGGATTTCTGTTGTTTCACTTCACTAACTAATGAATACCACAATTAAGTGTCTCTTTAATTAAAAAACAATTTTAATGTATGTGACCAAAATTGTTTACCCTAGCAGCTTATTCTGATATGTTATTTCAAATTCATTGATCTAAAATGGAAATCATCATTACATGTAATGAAATCAAAAGGTTATCTGGCTTGAAAAGCTCAAGATGAATAAAAGCATTCCAAAGTACTAAAACAATAAAGACTCTTAAGAAGGAAATGTATATATTTTTTCTCTTATCTGTGTTTTCAACTGAAGTGTAATGCTTCCTCATCTCACCTTTGGGGAATCAAAAATGAGAAATCAACAGGGAGGAAAAGTGTGATAGTATAGGTTGTTTGCTCCTGAAAACTTATTACATTCTGAGAGAAAACAAGATTCAAAATAACTGAAAATGCTGATTTCCAATTTGTCTTGTTTTTGCCAGTGGAAGTTATGGTTGATAAAGAAAAATATAAAATTAACAAATAATATGATGTACCTATAATGATGCTTTTTACTTATAAATCACTAAGTATTTTATATTGGTTATATTCTCTCTCTCTTTCTCTCTCCATACACATACACACTTGCAGAGTCAGAAAGAAATGTGTGTTTAATAAATACAATGTATATTCAAAACACAGTTTTCTGAATTTCCAAACATGTACCATGTATGGAATTAGTAATAAATCCATGAACAGGCAGCATACATTTTGAAAGCCTTTGCTCCAAGCAACATGATTTATGTTTTGGACTGACAAACCTGTTGTTGCTGACTTCAGTGAATTCGATGTTATTACAGATTGCTGGCGTGATAATCATCAAATGAAGATAATCTTTACTTTGATTTTTTTTCTAAATTGGATATCTTCTCTCTGGGAAAAACTGTGTGCCCCTTCTGCTGTTCTCTTCCTAACTGAAAGACTGATGATTCTCAGGCAAGACTAATTTTACTGTGTACATAAGGTTGACTTCACTTTTTTCCTTTTCCTTCTTTCTTTCTTTCTTCCTTTCTTTCTCTTTCTTTCTTCCTTTCTCTCTCTCTCTCTGTTTTTTTTTTTTTTTTTTAAGGTTCTTACTCTGTTGCCCAAAGGCACAATCTTGGCTCACGGCAACCTTCGCCTCCCAGGTTCAAGTGATTCTTCTGCCTCAGCCACCCAAGCAGCTGGGATTATAGGCATACACCACTATAACCTGTTAATTTTTGCATTTTTATTAGAGACCAGGTTTCACCATGTTGGCCACGCTGTGGTTTCACTTTTACTAATTGGTTAAGACTTCCCCAATTTATTGAACAAATAGTACAACTTCAGTTCTAACACTTGACCCCCAATGCCACTTTTATAAATCTTCTTTATTCACAATTCCACTAGATTGGCTTTCCTGTCTTAATGTAGGTAATGGCTTTACATAACCAAACCAAAACAAACTATATTTTTAAGTTCCAAGACATTTGGATGATGACAAAATCAATTTTGCTCTCTGTGGTTACATATACCACAAACGTTGTTTTCAAGCAATGTTCCTTTCTCACATGGAAAGTGTCTAAAACAAGGGAAAGAATGTAAAGTCCTAAAATTATTTAATATACTTTAAAGAAATTGTTAGATCAAATTAAACTTGGAATATGAAAACTAGGGATGATAAGTAAAAGGCATATATATTATTATTTTATTTATTAAAATGTCATTCTTATCTCTAAAATGAGAGAGTTTATAAGAAACATAATCTATTGGGTGAAAACTTGTTAGGTTTAGTAAAGTCTTACAGTAGCATTAGCTTTCTTCATCTTATTCAATTATTTGCATGATTTCCCAGCATGTTCTTCCCAAGTACAAATAAACAAAAAATTATTGCTTAGTTTCAAGATGCATGGAGACATTAGTGTCATCTGAGGATGTCTCAGGACTCATAGGCATGGCTTGTCTCTCAATATTAAACAAATGATTGGATCAATGTATCCCTGGGTCTTCCTTTTACTTGCAAAGATACAAAAACAATTTTGTTATTGGGCTGAACAAATGCACAAAAGTTACTGTACAACAATCTTTATGCTAATAAAGTTCTACAATATTGTTTCTCTCTTATTTTATATATTCTCTTTTGAGATACGAATATTAGACCTTCTCATTTTTATCCTCCATGTTTCATGAATTCTTTATTTCAACCACTAGGCTACTCTGTTACATTCTGGGTAAGTTTTTAAGTAGCTCTCTATTTCATCAACTCTCTACCTTTAGTATTGTCTAAAATGTCATTTAACACATCTTCCAGTCATCTCAATTTTTTACAAAGCCATTTGTTAACCCATTTTCAAATACATTCCCTCTCTCTCTCTCCCCATTCCCTGCTGAGTTAAGCACTATCTTTAGAAGTTTTACTATGTGTGTAAAAATATGGAAAATATATACTCTAGGTATTACTAATATTTTGTTTATGCTTTTTACATCTATGTGAAAAATAAGATGGTTTTTAAATGTTCTTCATGATGTCTTTGCATGAATTTTGTATTGGGTAGAAATGTCTTATTTGGAAGACTGGAAGATCTATCTTGAGTATGAGTACTTTAATAAGTATGTAGTTTCTTGAATTTTCACCAAGAGAACAAATCCAAACAGAAACTGCCAAGGAAATCAAATATTACCAGTATCAAGAACTCTGTCCAGATCTCATTTCTAGCTCTTGGTTTCTCTCTTCCTTGAAGATAACCACTATTCTTACTTAAAACAAAATAGATTGGTTATAGCCATTTTTATTTTGTTCTGTTTGTTAATCTTCATATGAAGGAACTATGTATTATCTGGTAACACTTGACCCCTAATGCCACTTTTATAAATCTTCTTTATCCACAATTCCACTAGATTGGCTTTCCTGTCTTAATGTAGGTAATGTAATTTTCTTTCTCCTTGTGTTTTACAACAGTGTCTTGTTTTCAGTATAAGGGCACTGTATGGATGTGCCACGATTTATTATCTCTTCTACTGGAGATAAGCACTTGGATTTTTCAATTTTCTGACTATTATAAATAATGATGCTATAAATAACCTTGCAATACCTTTTGTGTGCACATTTTATTTCTGTTGGGTGTATACAGGGAAGAAATTGTTGGATCACAGATTCTGTCAAACAGTTTTTCTAAGGGGCTAAATCAATTTCAAATCCAATAGACAGATTTTAAGTATTAATTCATTGTACTTAATAGTGTTTTACTTATATTTTCTATTTCATTTTTTGTTCATTTAAGTAAACAATAGTTTTTGGAGGTGGCTACTTTATCTAAGCTTTTTCACTGTTGGCATAAAGAACTTTCCCATTTTATAATTGTTTTCTTAATTCTTTATTTTTCCCCTTTATCTGTTATTCCTGAGGGCTGCCAATTTTTTAGTCTTTTCAAATAATCAGTATCTGCTTCTGTTGACTCTACTTTAATTTTATGTTTATCCCATTAACGTCTGCTTATTTTTAAATTATTTCTTCTCTTGTACTTATTTTGCTTTAATTTCATTTTAGATTTTAACTTCTTTGTTGGATACTTTTTAAAAAATCAGCTTTATTAAGGTATAGTTCACCTGCAATAAAGCACACATATTAGGAATATACAATTTGATACTTTAAAATCAACTTTTCATTTTAGAATAGATTTAGATTTATAGAAAAGTTGCAAATACAATACAGAGAATGCTTACATTCCAGAGGAAACTTCGCACCAGTTTCCTCCATTATTTACATATTACACTAATATGGTGCATTAATCACAATTAATAAACCAATATTGATATTATTGATTAAAGTTCACCCTCTAGTTAGATTTAGATTTTACCTAATGCACTTTTTCTATCCCAGGGTCCCATCCAAGATACTGTGATGCATTTATTCATTATGGCTCCTTAGATGCCTCTTAGATGTGACAGTTTCTCATACATTCTTGTTTTTGATGTCCTTGAGAATTTTAAGAAGTGCTAGTAATTTGTAGAATGCCCCTCAATTGTAATTTGTTCGATGATTTTATCATAATTAGACTAAGGTTATGTGTTTTGAGGAGTAAGACCACATAATGTATCATTTTCATCATATTATATAAGGTATATGTTATCAACATGACTTAACCACAGTTCATATTAACCAATCACTTAGCTGAGTTACAGTCTGTCTGTCAGGTTTCTCCACTGTAAAGTTATTCTTTTGCACCTTGTTTTATGCAGGATTAATTGGAAGGACGTCACTATGCACAGGCCACATTTACGGTACAGAAATTTATATTTCACCTTATATTCCACCTCCTTTTGACCTTCTATTTGTTCTGGCTTTGGCCATTAGATGTTTTCATTTGACATTTGCATCCCTTGACTTATGCCATCATCGTGTGTGTGTGTGTGTGTGTGTGTGTGTGTGTGTGTGTGTGTAAAGCTAAGCTTGATAATTTGAAATCTAATCCATTTCTACATCATTTTAGCCTTCTCCCTTTGGCTATCTGTAAAATACCACTCTAACAGTGAAAATCTAGTTCTCACCATCTGCCATCTATTTACTTAATTTTTCAATTTCAATATGCATGTAGAGGGGTTTTTTAATTCAAACCAGTAGCTTTATAGGATATGTTTTATCCACTGGAATATGTTGTTTATATGTATGTATGTTGTCTTTAGTTCTACACACTCCGCCCATTTCCAAATTTCTTTAGGTAAGCATCTTTATTTACCTCCTTCAGTGAAGTTGTTTAGTACAATTAGCTAACTTAATTTGTCACAATCTGAATTTTATTTTGGTATCCCTGAATATCTTATAGTATTTTAATGCAGATAAACTTAAGGTTCAACTTTCTATACAGTTATATGGGTTTTGAAAAACTCATAGTGTTAAAATTCATCATTAAAGTATCATAAAGAATAATTTCACTGCCCTAAAATATCTTCTGTATTTTACTATTCAACTGACTCCTCACTCTTACTTTGGCAATCATTATCTGACTGTTTTATCTATAGTTTTGCCTTTTCCAGAATGTTTTATGAGTTATATTTTTGCAGGATATAGATTTTTACATTGGCTTTTTTGTTTCAGGATTTTAAGGATATTGAAACACTGTCTTCTCTCTTACGTTGTTTCTTATCATAAATCTGCTGTTATTATTCTTTATTTATTACATGCAAACACGTCTTTTCAAAGTTCCTTTTAGACATTTGGTTTTGATTTTCTTAAATATTTTCTATGTCTTAACTTATTGAATATGCAGAATATATGTATAATAACTTTCAATGTTTATTTTTAAAACTCTATTATTGCTGTTAGTTCTAGGTTGGTATCTACTGACTTATTTTTCTCTTTCTTATTAATTGTGCTTTATTGCTTCTTTGCATTTCTATTAATGTTTTATTGGATGCAAGACATTGTACATTTTAACTGTTGCATGTGGCATATTATTGATTCCTAAAATTTTTGTGGGTTTTGTGACAGTCAAGTTACCTACAAATTTTGTGGTACATTTGGGTCTTGGCTTAAGATTGGTTTAAGATGGCGGTTCAGAGTGATGTTTGGAATTATTATTGTCCCGTTACTGAAAGGTGCTTTGAATATTCTACTTAAAGCGTCTGATGGTTTCTAACAGGAAGCCTAGGAACTGACACTATTCCAGTTCCTGTGTGAGTTGTGAGTAGTAGGCATTCTCACCACTATTCATTCTGGGCAGTGTTTTTCCTGGTCACAAGCAGTTTCCAGATAACACATGTGTTGGTTAATATTCTGTTCAATACTCAAAAGAGATTCTATGCAATTTTTGTAGTTTAGTCTCTGTATAGCTTTCTTCTCCGCAGAAATCTGTCCTGTTGATTGACGATACCTTTTTCTTCATGGACTGTCCATTTTGTTTCCAAAACTTAGAGACTATCATATTATCAGTGGGCTTTTCTCCCTGCAGTAAGTATGGTCATTCTCTTAAGGTAGTAATCTAGGAAAATTATATGCTTGCTTCAACTTTCTTCAACTTTTTCTTATCTTTCATAGTTGAGTTTCATTTACTTGATTTCTAAGGTATTGAAAACTAGTATCTCATATAGTTTTCCATTTTTTTTAATAATTTCAGGTAAAAGGATAAATTCATTCCTTCTAATGCCATCTTGGCTGAAAATGGAAATCTTCACAAGCTTCTTCACTGGATACTTAACTGACAACTTCAATTTATTAATTCTTTTTTAATGTTTAACGTTTACAAATGAAATTTTCCCTGACGGTACTGTTGCATGAATATTATGAATTTTGGTATTATCTATTCTGTTAATTTGTTAATTGAAATAATAAGTGGGAAAGAACACTTATTCAAAATTTTATACTTCTTTTTCAAAACGCAAATAAATCTAAGACTGCTAAGATCTGGCTTGCTAAGATTTGAGAAGTTTACTGAAACACTGAGAAGGTAAAATATCTCATCAAGGGAAGGTAGATTTTAAGTAACAGCTTCAAAAAGCTTACTTTGATTTAAATGTATTCCTACAAATGCATACATTCTCATCTTCTCCCCTAAGATGATGGTATTAGGAGGTGGTGTCAATTGAGATATAGTTATGTCACAAGGGCAGAACCCTTATGAATGAGATTAGTGCCCTTGCAAAAGAGGTTCTAGACAACTACCTGCTCCTTCTACCATGTAAGGACACAGCATAAAGGGGTCATCTATGAGAAAACAGTTCCTCACCAGATACTGAATCTTCTGACCCATTATTCTTGGACTTCCCAATTTCTAGAACTGTAAGAAATAAATTCTCACAGTTTAGAAGCTGCACAGTCTATGGCATTTTTTAATGGCAGCTCAAATTGACTAAGACAAAGATATTTGAAGGAAACACTTATATTAAACCCTTGAAATGGAATCAGACATACATTTTGAAACATTAAATATGCAATTGAATAAAAGGCACTTATATTCAAAGATAAATATTAAATTGAATATATGTTAAAGAGCCATAATGCTTTTCAAAATAACATCATAAAAAACAATTATTTATTTATCTAGACTGATGAAATTCTGGTGCTCAGGGTGGGGCTACATTTATTATCAACACAAATCTTTAGACTTGATAAGCACAGAAAATTACTAACACAGCACATAAAATTAATGAAATCAAAACTTATTTCATTGAACATGAGAAACATCAGCAGAATGATGAGATCCTAAAAAAAGATAAAGTTTGGATGGGAGGTCAGAAAGACTGTCTAAAATTGAATTAAAAAGCAGCAAATTTTTTAACAGCAAACCTTAAATCTCAAAAATAGAATAATATATTCAAAGTGCTGAAATAAAATTATTGTAAAGCAGTATGAGTAAATATTGAAGAGAAAGAGAGAGAGGGAGAAGGACAGAGAAGGAGGGAAGGAAGGAGGGAACAGGAGAGAGAGAATGAGAGAGAAATATTGAGAATGTACTACTAATAGACTGTCAGGGTAAGAAATCTCAAAGGATGAACCTCAGATAGAAATTAAATATCCTATTTATAAATAAAAATGATTAGTATGTCATTAATAAACATATGGGTAAATCTAAACACTAATGTACAACATAGAAATCATTTTAATTTTCAGTGTCAAAACCAATGTAGAGTAAAAATATCAGAAAATAACAATGTCTAAGATAGGAGGAATGATTGGAGTTACACCATTTTAAAATTCTTAAATTTATTGAGATGATTTAGAGTTACTGAGTAAGCCTGTTGGTTAATATTAGATGCATTATGAAGATGTACAGCAAATATTTTCCTCTAGATTTTCTTTTATTTAATAAATATTGATTGATATTTTACAATACTTTTAGATTTATAGAAAAGTTGCAAAGCTTCAAATAGTTTTTTGACTCAGCTTCTTCTAATGTTAAACTCTAAAATCACCATGGAACATTTGCCAAGACTAAGATATTACATTGGTTCAATAATATTTACTAAACCAGAGATTCTGTTCAGAGTTCACTGCTGTTTCTTTCTTTAACTAATGTTCTCTTTCTGTTTCAGAAAAGAGTGCAGTATATCCAATCCAGGATATCATATTATGCTTTGTTGACATTTTTTATTATGGTAATTAGATCTAATATAAAATTTAACTTAGCTACTAAGTGTATAGTTCAGTATAATTAAATACTTTCACATTGTTACACAAATATCATCACCCTTCATCTACAGAAGTTTTTCATCTTTCCAAACTCAAACTCTGTGGCTATTAAACAGAAATTCCCCATTCTGCCATCCCCCTAGCTCCTGGTAACCACCATCTTGCTTTCTGTTGCTATGACTTTGACTACTCTAGGTACTTCACATAATTAGACTCATGTATTCTTTTATATCTAGCTTGTTTCTGAAAGACATGTGGTGTAATGTCTCCCACATTTAGCTATGCTATAGCTTGAGTCAGAATTTCCTTTATTTTTGAGGTTAAGGAATATTGTTTTGTATGTGTGTACCACATTTTATCTATTCATCCACGAATGGATATTTGGGCTACTTCACCTTTTGATTATTGTTAATAGTCCTACTATGAACACTAGCATACAAATATCTGTTTGAATCTTAAACAAGAGTCTTCCAATTAAGGAACACCAGATTTTTTTTTTTCATTTATCTTCTTCAATTTCTTTTAGAAACATTGTGTGGTTTCAGTACACATGTCTCTCACCCCCTTGGTTAAATTTATTACTAAGTAGTTTATTCTTTTTTGATGCTACTGCTAATGAAAATGTTTTCCCAATTTCCTTTTGTTTGTTCATTGTCAGTATATAGAAATGCAATTGATTCATGCATGTTAATTTTATATTCTGCAACTTTACTGAATTTATCAGTTCTAATAGTTATTTGTTTTGGTATGGAATCTTTTGCTCCTATAAAACTATGTCATCTGAAATTTTATTTCTTTCTCTTGCCTAATAGTTTTGGCTGAAACTTGCAATACTATATTGAATAGAAGTGGCAAAGTGAGAATCTCTGCCTAGTTCCCAATCTTAGAAGAGAAATCTTTTGCCTTTCCCCATTGAATATGATGTTAGCTGTTGATTTTTCAGACATGATTTTTCTTATGTTGAGATATTTCTATTCCTAGTGTGTTGAGTGTTCAGATCATGAAAGTACATTAAAGTTTATTAAATGTTCTTTCTGCATCAACTGAAATGATTATGTGGGATATTTTCACTTTATTCTGTTAATGTGGTATATTACATTGATTTATTTATAAGTACTGGACCATCCTTGCATTCCAGGAATAATTTCACTTTGTCATGGTATATATTCCATTTATTATATGATTAAATTTTTTCCTGGCATTTTATTGTGCATTTTTGGACTAATATTTTTAAACATATTTTTAGTTGCTTTTTCTGATAGTGCCTTTGATATTAGGGAATTGCTGGCCTTACGCAATGAATCCCAGAATTGTCTTTTCTTCTTCAATATCATTTTAAAGAATTTGAGAAAGATTGATGTTAATTGAAATGTTTGGAAGAATTTACCAGTAAATTTATTTGGAACTGGACTTTTCTTAGTGGAAGTCTTTTGGTTATTGATTTAATTTTCCTACTAGTTGTAAGCCTTGTCACATTTTTTACTTTATGGTACTTAAGTCTTGCTAATTTATGTGTTTCTAGAAATTTTTCATTTAGATTATCTAATTTTTTGGTATCCTATTTTTTTCAGATATATACATTTTAGTATTATCCAAACTGATGTAAGAATATTTAACAGCTATTTTTAATAAGTATATTTCCAAATACAGGTTTATATCATTATTTCAATGCCTATTGTTTTCTCAAGATGAAAACTACAATTTACATACCTAGTGGAAGCCAGATTCTCCTGCATAATCATGGCTGCACAACCGTTTTTGTACTTTTTTATTTTTGCCATATCTAATTCTGTTTCCTAGGCTTCGGTGCATGCAATGGCCCAATCGTGGCTCAGTACAGCCACAACCTCCCCACGCTCAGAAGATCCTGCCACCTCAGCCACCTGAGGGGCTGGGACTACACACCATCATGCCTGGCTAATTTTTGAATTTTGGTAGAGACAGGGCTTCACCATGTTGATCAGGCTGTTCTTGAACTCCTGATCAAGCGAACTCCTGTACACTTTTTAGTATTATCCAAACAATGGATGTAAAAATATTTAACATATAACTATTTTTAAGATGTTAAGTATATTTCCAAATATAGGTTTATATTATTATTTCAATCCCCATTGTTTCTCAAGATGAAAAATGATGTTTTTTTTTTGAACTTGAACTAAACTTGAACTGAACTTTTCTTGTTCTTGTACTAAAAAGTGTATCTGTTCACCTAACCTCCCAAAGTGTTGAGATTACAGGCTTGAGCCACTGAGCCCAGCCATCACAACCTTTTTGATAAGCACAAGGCACTATTATTTTAGTACATAATATAGGACCTGTTAAATATCAGTTTTTTCAATAAATAATTGTGAAAAGAATGGGGGAAAAGGTAAATAAGAAAATAATTAAATACTTTCCTTATAGCACAGCCATAATCAGATACATCTAAAAGGAGCTATAGAAACCAAAATATGGTTCATCTTATTAACATCTCCTCATTTTTTATGACAAATCTTATTTTCTTCTCTGGTATTCCACAGAGCTCAAAGCATTTTAACAATGTAAATAAATGTAGTATCTTTTGCATCTCTTTAATCCATACTAGTTTGTATTTGAATTTCAGTCTTAATGCCCTTTTCACATTTATTTTTTCTTTAGGCTTCATGTTTAATTTATCACTGTGACATGTCAATAAAAAGTTAACATAAAGCACTGACAGTCACAGAGTTCAAATGAGGAAACTTGTTTATTTGAAGATCTTAGAAAGCAGGTCAATCGATTTCTTCCACAGCCTCCCTTTACCAATCATATGAATTATTTCAAGTAAAAGTTTAAAACATCTCTCTCTGCATCAAATTTTTTCAAATACTTCCTAAGCAAGATATGCTTAAATACACAAAACATCATTCAGTAAAACTGACTTGGAAAGGGATATAATGAAATGTGGTTTCAGCAAACTCTGTAAGTTACCTACATTATTTGAACATTTTCCCCTTTAATTTCACAAATTAAAGTTTTATAGATATACCTAGTTTAAAATTAAATTAATTAAGATCAAATGAAATTTGAAATTTAGTTCCTTCATCCAACTCGATATATTTTAAGTGCTCGATTGCAGCACTTGGCTTGTGGACACTGTTAAGAACAGTGCAGATGTTAAATATCTCCATTATCTCATAAATGTATATTGGACTGTGTTGTGCCAGACCTTAGTGGCTCATATTTTGGCTACTTATATAAACTTTCTTTTCACTAACATGAAGTAAGACTCTTCCTCAAATACTATTGGCCACATAGGAACTGTAGCCTCCATGCTAAATGAATCTCCTCTAAAAAGCATGTTTCTGTCTTTTTATACCTTCTTATGCTCTCTGATAGCAAGCAACTCAGGAGCTTTGACTATAGAATCTTCATAGTTCATATTTTCACGACTTCCTTGGCAAGGCATAGTTATAGTTATAAATTCAAAATGAAAATTAAAGTAAGACTCTTTGCTATTTTGTGATTTTCAAGGAGAAAGTAAACTGAATAGAATGTATGTGCTGACATAAAAAGACATTGTTCATATACATTTCTTTGCCATTGCCTCTGGACTTATTTCTTTCGGACTGCTCATGATAGAGGTTTAAAAGCTTTGATTCTGGAGGCTCAGCCCTGTTTTATTGATAAAAATAAGCCTTAATATTTTTTTCCTTTGCTTTATCTCTTTTTACATGGACAGCTGATAAATTCCAGAATTCCTACGGGATGTTCTAATGGAATAGCATGTTGAACTGCCAGCAGTGTCAGTATTACAAGATAAAAACATAATGCCATGAATCTATATATCAAATGTTGCGTTGCAAATGAAACACTATCTACTTCATGTAAAAGCAGCTTCTTAGTCCTATCTTTGAACAGTTTTTCTTTGATTCCACAATGTTGACAAATGTGTTAGGGAATCCACTCTTTCTTCCTTGAAGTTGCATGTACAAATTCTTTCAGCATTGTTTTATGAAAGGGCTATTGAGTCATTGGTTGTAAAAGGAAAAATCTAATTAAACCTTGTTAAAGTGTTTGTCACTCTGACTCACAGAAGACAGCCTTGTGTCTGACTTACCCTGAATCCACAAAATGAGCTAAGGATTGGTGATTTTAAAGGTCAAGAGGAATATACAGGCAGGGGATGTAAATGCTCTCAGATTTCTAAAAGAATTACTGAACATTGCAGGTTTATTATGGATTGTTAAGCCGTGCCCAATAGCTCTAAAACTTGATTGCTTAAGGAGTGACTTACAGTACTGGAGACAAGCTAACATCCTAGGAGAATCCTAACACACTAGCCTTTCCAAAAATGTACCACTGGGTCTGACTCATTCAGTATATTATTTTGTGGTTTGGATTTACAGCTTGTTTTTTATACCTTTAAATTTACTGAATAAAATGACAATAAAAATTCATGCCTACAAAGTTAAGATGGCTTGCAAATGAAAAAGTTACAGTTGTAGAACTGTATAGTTATAGTTATAAATTCAACCCTAACCTTGCTTTGTGTTTTATAATATTTTCCTTCCCTAAACAGACTTTGACATACAGATAAGGGTCATGACTTAACAATAGCCAGGCTTGAAAAATATCTTTCACAAAAGAACGACAACAAAAGTAAAACCTGTCAGTGAATGAAAGTAATAAAAATAATTGAGAAAAAGGTCTCCAGGTGTGGCAGTGTGGGGAGCAGGGGAAAAAGCTTTGGAAGACTTTTGGTGTTTTCAGTTTAAAGGACATTGTGAGTTAAGAGTCTGGAAATAAATGCTAAACTTTACAAAACAAAAAATACCAAAGAGTAGCTCAATTTATCAGGAAAAAATTGAGGAATAAAAGCTGAAGAACTGGATGAAGCAAGCACAGCAGTAGGTATCAAAGTAAAAAGGAAGAAAGTTATCAGAGTGAGAAATTAATGAATATCAAGGCTAGTTGTTATGCCAAAGTTGCAACATCTGCACGTTTCCCTATGAATACTGACTTTTCACTGGGACTTTAACCTGTTAATGCATCTAAGTCTGTTTTTGTGTTTCTATGGGTCGTAACCTTCATTATGTATCATTTTCAGAGTGTGATCAAATCATACAGTTTCTTTCCTGAAAATTAAATATGCTCACATACATACATAAATAAATTCCTAATTCCTGTTCTACATCGACACCTTTTAGATCATCTGTGGTTTGTCTTCTAGCCCTTGCTATTTTAATTCTAGTGAATAACACTTTATTATTATATGTAGCAGTCTTGTCTTAACAGACATCTATTTGTTCTAAATAGTTGATCTGAGTATAAATATGCCTACATATAAACTAAACTGATAGCTCTAGGTTTGCAATCTTGAGCAACGTATAACAAGCTCTTCCACCTGATGGTCCTTTTTATATTAGAAAATGAAACTTGTTCACTACCTACTTCCTTCTCTATCCAAAATAGTTCACATGTTTTAACTAGTTAAAATCATATTTTCTAGAAAAGAATGATCCAGATCTTTAAATTGGCATTCACTACCTTTCAAATCCTAGATAAGTTTAATAATTCTAATCAAGTTTGCTATTATGCCTCACTCTGTAAATTCTGGTTTCAAACAGATTGGCCTCTCAATACGCTGTAGACTTTCCTGCATTTATGCTTATGTCCCTACCCCTCCCTAGAATTAATACTGGCTTCCTGCCTCTTCAAATCCTACCCATTCTTCATAATAATACATTTTCAGTTCTAGATATGTAAAATGTCTCAAGTTTTACATGTCTTATATTAGTCTTACAGTAAAATCTGTAATATTTATTATTACCAATGTCACAAACAGTTGTTTCTTTATATATACAAAGAGAAGAGTCTGAGATCAAACCCATATAATTTCACTACCTTACTAATTTTAAAACCCTGTTCATATGCTACCTCATAAAACAAGTATTTTTCTGGTCACCCTTTCTCTCTTTAGGGATACTAACCAAGGTCAGGATATCCTGAAGTAAGCAAAACCTAGAATTTGCCATTGGAAAATTCATCTACAACACTGCTGTGCTAAAATGGAGTGCTCATAGATCCAATATGGAACAGTCATTCAAAATTTTAGAATACGGGGTTTTCTAATCACGTTTCAGAAATAAGAGAACTAGATATTGAAAGGACTGAGAAATGATCAAGACTCAACTACAAAAGGATGACAATGAAGCAAATGGGAAAAGAAGGGCTTCTCAGCACAAAGGTCTGGATATGAAACAAGTTCCACTTTCATATATGGATTAGCACGCTCAAAAAGGAGCAAATAAATATTCCAGGTAAGATTAGATAAGGAAAAAAAATGACTAAATTACTTGCCTTGCTTTGTTTTGTTGATGACATCTATTAATAAGTTGGGCATTTATTTAAAACATATTTAATAAATTATAATTCTGTATACCTAGGATGCTGACAAACACAATTCTATATATGTAATGGAATACTTAATAGGCATTGTACAATTAGGGAAAGAACAAACATATAAAGTAGATTTAACAAGTGCTTGAGACACTTGGGTGGTCTTATATAAACAAACCATAGATATTTTCCACCATTAAAATGTTTCCTTCTGGCGTGAGCATATGGATATCCTGTTACCGAGAGGCATAGTTCCCACAAAATAGTTAATTTAAATTACAATAACAAAAAAGAACAATGAAGTTTCTATAAAATTCCTAAATTAAATAGAAATTCTGTGCAGGTTAGCTACTTTATAATATCCATTTCAGAAAATAAATGAACTGGAATGATGTCAGCCAAAAAATGATGAAATAAGGATCTCCAAGGGCCCATCTCTTCATCGAAACACCAAAAAATATGAGCAAAACAGTCACAACTGCCTTTGTCAGAACTCTAGAAAATAAACAAGAGCTTACAACAAGTACATAAACTCTGGATCAATAAAGATACATTTCACCAACATAGTTCTAAAAAACAAATACAGGTAATATTTTATTTTAACTTAATAAAAATAAGTTTTAATCTGCTAAACCAACTTCTGTTTGAGATCTATTTCTTGTTTTCAGTTATAAGAAGAAAAAATTCTTCCTTAATTTTTGGCCAAATATTCTGCTAAATCAGTCATGATAAAGTCACACTCTTCAGGTGGAAGGCATGGGAAATCCTGATACTAATACTAAGGAGATTGTTTGAAGATTTAAAGCCTCAATGACTAGACAATGCTTAATTCCCCCGAGTCAACCAGTATTCCAAGCTCCATGAATTCTAAGTTCTCTGCTTCACTTAAAGATAGAATAAGATAAAAGTCATTTTTAAAGTTATACCCTATACAGATCAATCTGTGATAAAGTCATAAAAGAAGAACTTGCCTCTTAATTTCCTAAAATGCTGGATAGAGAGTAGTTTATGAAAATGATTTCTTCTATAACAAAATTTCAGATTCTCTGAGCCCTAAGAACTTATTTTTATGACAGTCATGTCAATGTTATTTGCAGTTACTCTTCTGAACTAGTTTTTTTTTTTCTTTAAAACAACAACAACAACAATAAAACAGTTCTGGATATGGTTCCCACTTTTTTGTTGTTTTTTGGTTTTGTTTGGCTGTTTGTTCTTGAAACTCATGTATGTAATTAAACTAATTTATATTAGTTAATGATATACTAGGCTTTTGTTTATTTGTTGTTTTTTTCCTTTGTTTGTAATGACCTCATGAACATATTACCCAATCTGAGAACTAGAATGTTTATAACAAATTAAAGCTAACTATGAGATTCTTTCATATTTCCCTCTTT
The DNA here is from genome assembly GCA_963574635.1 of Cheracebus regulus. NCBI lineage: Eukaryota > Metazoa > Chordata > Mammalia > Primates > Pitheciidae > Cheracebus > Cheracebus regulus. Next base: position 83,940 of record CAUYQU010019916.1, read on the forward strand.
TATGTCACCACCCAGGGAAAACATTGTTCTAAATTTTATAATTTTTGATTTCATTCTTTTTTAAATTACATGTATGAACCAAAACAATGTATTTTAAATTTCAGATAATTTTGAAATGTGTAATAAAGTATCATGCCTTATGCTATGGTCTGTAACTAGATTAATCTTTTAATTAGTGTTGTGGTATTATAAGTAAGGTTTATTTCATATTATTGCACATAGCTATGGTTCATTCATTTTTACTATGTAAAATCCATTGAATGAAATACTGCATTATTTATTCATTATGTATATATCAATATGTTTTTTTCAATTTTTAACTATTATGCACATAGTAACTGAGACTTTGTGTATGCCTCCTATTCAATATACATACATGAAGTTTCAATTCACAATATAAACTATTTCCCAAAGTGGTTTTCCAATTTTAAAATCTGGTAGAAATCTCATGGATAAACTTCAAAATCATTAGGCTATGGGAAAAGAAAATCTCAGATATAAAGACTACACATCTGATTGCAGGAAATTCAGGAATAGGAATTTCTATAATGATAGAAAATAAATCATGTTTTTCCAAGTCTAGGATAGAGCTGTGAATTGGCTGCAAAACAGAATGAAAGAATTTTCTGAAGTGATGGAAGTACTCCAAACACTAATTTTAGTAGTGATTATGCAGCTATTTATATTTGTCAGACAAAACGCATTGAATTGTTCATTTTAATTAATATTTTTGAAATTATATCTTCACAAATCTTATTTAAAAATAAGGTTCAATTAATCTACATTGTTTTCAATATATTGATATTTTGACTCCAAATTTGTGAATTTACATTTCCTATGCAATACCATTTCCTTAGGATGATATCTAGTGGTTAATAACACAGGCATCTGAGTCATGGTCTAATATTTACAACAGTATTATAAATCATTCGGCCTTAAAGTACTTTTACTTTAAATTTTTTTTAAAAACTGATTATATGAAGACCTTTTTCAAAAAGTGTGCAGTATTTGGTTAACCAATCCAGAATGGTTTAGTAGAATTATAACCTAAGTGATAGTTTTCTTAATTGTTACAAGTGATTTTCAGCATGTTAACTGGTGAGAGTAAAGACTGGTATAAAATGTACATTTATAGCATAAGGTCCTTTTGTTGTAAATATTGTGACTTTTAATATTTTAAGACTAATTATATTATCAAAAATTAAAAGTGTTTTTAATTCTTGTTAAATAATCAAAGCAACTTAGTATTGGTTTTGAATTTGCTCACATTTTAGGCTGACCTCAGATGTATGGTTCTCCTGCTGGTGTTCCCCATATTCATGAAGGTAGCTCTGGTAGTTCAACGGGCCAGATGGACCAAAATGATCCCATTTACATATCTCAGGGTTATTTACAACTCTTGTCTGAGACATCTGGTTTCATCTCCACCTGGACTCTTTAGACTGGACTCTCAAAGCAATGATAGCATTCCAAGAAGAAAATTCCCATTGTTCAAATGCTTATTAAATCTGTGCTTGAATTATGTTTGCTGACGTTTGCAGAGAATACAATATTTTACCTCTACCTTTTTTGGCCAGATAATTAAATTGACATAGACAAACCTACAGGAGAAAAACATACAAATTTATTTCATACAGATGCTTTTCCTTTTGTGACACAGTTATATCATGATTAAACTCATCCTAGGTTGAAAATATTCTAAGTCAAAAATGCATTTAATACACCTAACCTACAAAACATCATGACTTAGCCTAGTCTACATTAAACATGTTTAGAACACTTACATCGGTTTACAGTTGGGAAAAACCATCTGATACAAAGCCTGTTTTATAATCAAATGTTGACTACCTTATGTAAATTATTGAATACTGTACAGAAAGTGAAGAACATAATGGTCGTAATGATATTCATCATTAACTTACACAGCTGAAAGCACACAGGGCATGAAAAATGTTTGAAACATTGAACTAAAATTAATTACTGGGTGATGGGGATGCTACCTCAACAGGGTCATCAATTTTTGTTTCTTCTGATGAAGGTAAATAATCGCTGGTAGAATTCAGGGATTGCCACTTCATGATAGTTTAGCAGGCACAGTGTTTTTCAAGGAGATATCAAGTTTTGACTGTAAAGTTTATTTTTTTTGTTATGTATTTCTCTTTTGCAAGCAAGAGCATCCTGTGTTTGCCTGTCAGTTCTTACCAATCTCTTGTGATTGGCAAGAAAACTGATTTTTTTTTCTAACATCCATAAGCCGCTGCTAACAGTAGCCAATGCTGCTGCCAGTCCCCTCACTGTGAGCTTTCTTTATGTCCCAAGTATAAATTTTTCTTCCTCTGCATCAACTTCTTTACTTCTTTCTTCCTCCAGTTTGATCAGCTTCTCTTTGGTAACTTTTCAACTTCAATGCCAACAAGCCAACAAGATCATGAATATCATCTTCATCCATATACAATTCTGGGTGTTCACCAAGCACTAATATCTTTTTACTTACTATTTTTGTCAATAGAAGAATCTTTGTTAAAGCTTTTGAATGTGTTCGCATATTTCATCAAACTTTCTTCCAAATAGCATTGTTGTGTAACTTTTTCTCATGCTGCAATGATGTTACAGAAAGCATTCAGAATGCTAAAATGTTCCAAAACTCTTAGAGCCTATGACCAGATTCAGTCACTTCAACGCCCTGTATAAATGTTTCCCATAAATAGTGTGCTTTGAACTAACGTACTGCATCTTGGTCCATTGCTTGAATAAGTGCTGTTGTATTCAGTGGCAAATCCATGACTTTTACACTAGAAGGGACGTCACCAATATGCTAGAGCATTGTTTAAGATCATAAGAATCTGAAATGGGATGCTGTTTTTCCTACAATATTCTCTTACCTTCAGAATAAAATAGGTCAAAAGCCAGCCTTCAAACAATGCTGACATCATCCAAGCTTTCTTGTCATAGTAATAATAAATGAGAAGTGTATGCTTGCTCACATTCTTGAATGCTCTAGCATTCCCCCAGTGGTAGTTTAAGAAAGGCTTTATATTAAACTGCAAAATTTTCACCACTCAACAGCATTACACAGTCTTTGAATGTCTTGGATCCTGGCATTGTCCTGGACTCTTGATGAATGTACGTATGCTCCAGCATATGATTTCAAAACAAGCTTATTTAATCAGCATTAAATATCTGTTCTGGCAAATATTCCACACCCACAATTATGTTATGCAGCTCTTCCTTAAAAGCTTTGGCACCTTCAGTATTGGCACTTGCTGCTTCACTATTGACCTTCACATCATGAAAATTGTGACACCTTTTGAAGCATTGGATCTATACAAGACTCGCACATAAGTAGAATCATCTGCATGCTTTTTTTGAGTGTACTGGAATGACTTCTTGCCTTAGCTGACAATTTATTCTGTCTTCATGAACTGCAAATGTCCTAACTCACTGCAATGGCCATTACTGGCTTGCCCCCTAAAGCTGAGCAATTATCTTAAGTTTCATCTCAAAAGAATTTGCCTTCCTCTTCTCACAAGAAGTAGGAGACACAGAGGGAAGTTTTGTAGACACGACTGGATGCAAAAACACAGGACATAATATCCAAGAACACTGGCAACACAGTACACTATAGAGCAAACTTGTGATTGTATGGCTGACTGGGAGCTGGGGCTCACTGCACTGCTGTGTCCCAGCATATAGAGGGAATGTGGATTGCATACGGCTCACCTAGGAAAAGACAACAATTCCAAATTCAATGTATAGTTTTCATTGCATTTGTACCATTTTCACACCATCATAAAGTCAAAAAAAAATGTGAGTTGATTTTATTCTGGAAATTATCTGTAAAAGTTTCACATGCCATGGGAGCTTTCCTAAGGAAATGAACACCCAAAGATGCACTTAAGAGTTGAACACGTATAGGCTAAGTCAGACAAAGAGTAAGAAATTGTGAAAATGTGAAAAGGCAAAGGGACCTGGGCTAGGGTAGTTAATTGGGTGATAAAGTGGCTAGGGAGAAAGGGTTCATGTGACAAGGCTTGTTTTCACATATTTCCTCAGCCTCAACTTCCTATCCTTGATAAAAAATGGTATTTTCTTTCTGGTATAGGCAGAATACCTTCCACATGGGAATTCCATCTCCTACTTTTAAGAAGCAAAAAGAAGGTCAGTGTGATCTTCCTGTACTTGCTATTTTCCAAGTGCCTTTAACTCAGAATAGTCAATATGCCAGTAGTATATTTTGGGGTAGTATGTTATTAATGCCAACATGTCCTTTGGGCCAAAGTAAGGCATATGCCCATGCCCAGAGTCACTACAGAAGTGGACTACAGAAGGGCATGAATACCCAAGGATATGATTTATTTAATTGCTTATTAATGTAATAATCCACTATAATATGTACTCTAGATTAATAATCCATGACAATTTGCTCTCTAGACCCAATGATTAAAGACTTTTTATATTCAAAACACACTCTCACCCTTCCAAGACTCCCCAAATATCTCTTCTCATGATATTCAAGATGATGGAGTTTTGCTTTGAATTTGGTTTTGTGAGGAATTAGGAGTGATTTTTAAGGTGGAGTATATTAATATTGTCTAGGAGGAGGAAAGACTAAAGTGAAAAAAGACAGGAGACTAGAGAAGAAAGAGAAAATCATCCCTCAACCTGCAGGAACTGACCCAAAACTAACACCTAGGTCATAGTGTTGTTACAAGCTGGCCTGGTATTCTCAGCTAGGTTCTGTTATCTTCCCAGAATAAACAATCTTACAGCAACTAACACAAGACAAGTCCATTTTAAAAATGTAATGAAGTGAGACAAGAAACAAAACCAATACATAATTTTAACTAAACACCAAAAATTATGGAATTCACAAAAATAAGTAGCCCTTCTCTTGGCTAAAATTGGCAAACCAGTTGCAGCTTTAGTCTCATTCTAGTCTTCCCTCCTCAAATGTGTGTTCTGGTGTTGTTTGGTTGGATAACATTGGCAGTATTATGCCTAAATTTCATGATGTGCTCATTTTCATCAAGTCTGAATTAAGATGAGACTTTATAGCTGTAGCTACTCTTGATCTCAAGACAAAACCAGAAAGAAAAAGGGAGAGAGAAATGGACAGATGGACTTAAGGAAGGAAAGAATGAAGGGAGGGAGGGAGGGAGGGAGAGAGGGAGGAACACTCACTCTATAATGTTCAAAGACAGGATAATCACAATAGTTGCTTTCTTCCAAAAAAAAGTGTCAAGTGGGAGAACTTAGCTGATACTTGTCAATCAACAAGTAATTTTAAAATCTAGCCAAATAGTCAGGAGTTCCTATTGTAAGGGCAGGGAAGTTTTCATGATTAGTGCAGGGTTCTCTTCCCAGGTAGC